>JAWWEQ010000615.1:0-67379 GCA_035583055.1 Torymus tubicola
TATATATATAACCGCTAACGTACCTCATATACGTTGATAAATTTTTTAATGCCCGGTTTTAAAAGAAGTTTTGCAATAATTTACGAGCGGTGAGCTGCTAATAATGATAATTTTTACGTGATATGCTAACTTGAGAGCCGTTAACGTATAATAATGTGGCATGAAAAATAATTATAGTAGCGGTAGACGCTGTAGTGTGTTTCGTATTTATCGGAGAATTATCTGAAGAATAAATAAAAAAATTTAGAATTTACGTTTATATATAATATATAGTTTCGTAGGTAATTGTTTAAAGAATAAATAACAAAAGTATAGTGTACAAGCTTCATTATTTAATCGTTCAACAATACGCGTATATATATAAAAAAAAATATCGCATTACATCGCGTGTATAACTGAACAATCCAATAACAGTTATATATGTCTCTTGATTGTAACGCGAAATGATCCTTATTACGTCAGGCGACTTTTTCATTAAAAATAAGTCCGACATATATATACATATATAAATATATAACTATATACTCGATGAAAGTATTACAACACAAGATATATATATATACACGCTGTAAATATTGCACAACGCATTAAATTTATCACAATTCACGACGCCACACTTTCATCACCGTTTAATGGTGAGGATTGAAGTCATTACCGGGTTGTTGGCACGTTTAATTTCTCGATTCTCGATACAAAGTATATATAACAATGCGAAATGTTATAGGACGGAACTTGTTGTAATTGAGGAATATTTTTTCTTTTTTTTAAATAAGTCACAGTATTGTGTTACACAACAATGTCACCTTTGTTTTTCTTCGAGCATTGTGTTTGTTTAATTTTTTTTTAATAGACAGGAAAATACTTCATTTATTTTTGAGCTTCCTACACAGCTTTGTGCTTTCAAATATACTATCGCTATACATATATTACCTAAAAAACAAACGAGCAGTAGTCTTTAACCGTTTAATCGAGTGCAGCTATAATGAATTTTAAAACGTCAATGTATAAAAACTTCAATAGTATAATAAATTATAACGTTACTTCACTTCTTTAAAATTACAAAAAAATATTGAACACAGACATAAATTATAACACATATATCATAAAAATCATTATACATTGAAATTACTTACAATGTACCCGTAAAACTTATCTAAAAAATTAATACTAATTATTACAACGATCCATTATACATTATTTCTAAACTAAACTTCTGGTACGATCTTCAAAACAAATTTCACCCATTATATTAGCCGTACTCTACATTTTTCTTTTCAGCCGACACGCGCGCAACTCACTCACCTGATCCTCTATATCTCATTCACGCATATATAGCTATAGCACGCGACATCGTGTCATATGCATTTTAACGTATCACATATACGACAACGTGAAACCAAATCGCGGTTGCGCGCGCGTGCGTTAGCAAAATTATAGATCGTATAAAAATCGTCTCGTTCTCACGGTTTTCTCATGCGCGCAGGAAAATAATTGCTGTTGAACAGAATATATATATATAGCACACATCGGTGTTATATATAAAAATATTTTTGTTTTATTTTTACGTATATGTATGTATGAAAGCAGTATAATTAGGTACTGCGGTTTGACATAAACGATTAATAAATAATAAAAAAAAATATAGCAGAGGACGGATGAATAATGAACGTACGCGAATCGTTTGTAAAAAAAATTCGACCTGCTTACGCACGTATATAGCTATATGTTATAAGTATGCGAAAAGAGAGCCAACGATTTTGGCGGTTAGCTGCCTCGAGTGTATATATATATATGTTACGATGACTACGTGCCACAACGCATGCATGTGCACCCGCTTTCGCTTGTATATAGGAGTTCCGAGAAGATCAAAGTCCTGCTGAGATGCGTGTATGTGGAATAGGTCCGTTCGCCGACGTGCGGTTTTAAAGATACTGTATGGCAGGAAAGGCGAATTCGACATGGTTTGGATGGTTTGTATTACAGGCTGGCGTTATTGTGAAATAATTATTTTTTTTAAGGTTTTATTATATACTATATTCAAATATAAAATTATATAATATTGGGTGAAGTTTCAGTATATGAAAAGTGAAAGAATTAAATAGTTCTGTTCCTCTGACTGTATTGCTGTTTATTATTGGTATGTTTCATTTATACAAAATGTAGACAATAATAAATAAAAATAGTGATTTTTTAAAAGCCAACTAAATTTAGGTTACCGGAGTACAAAAATTTCCTGAGTGGAAAAAAAAATTTATAAATAGTAAAAATAATACGTGGCGAGATTGACACGTGTATTTAAGTGTGATTCACACATGACCCATTTGCGAAAATGTGCTTGCGGATTCGCGTGGGAAGATAAAAAAAACAAAGTTATTTTGAGTATAACAAAGCGTGAAATTATTGCTGTATAATTTCGTATTTTACGTATACATACGTGCGAAACGTCCCGTATACGTAATATACAGTATGTACATTCGGAGACAAACAATTTTTTTTAAATTCGCGTATATACGAGCATATAATTGATAATAGCAATTCGCGTTTGAGGGCAATCGATATAAATTCTACTTTATTGTAACGATATTCTGACAAACATATTTTTGAAATAAACTATATATATTGAGATGAATGATTTGGACAGTGAATTCTTATTTGTCGGTGTACAGAGAGGTTGGAAATTTAACATTCGATGTATTATTGGCAGAAAATAAACTAATTTTGTTGTTGAACATGCTGACCGAATGGAAGTATTTTTATTAAAGATTAAATATTAAAATTTGATTAAAACTATTTGAAACTATATAACTATATTTTAAATCATCTATTGTATAATATTTATTACTGGCCGTCAATAATGATATAATCACAGTGTAACGTTTTTAATATAACGTTTTATATATTTAAGTAACAGTTTCCTAATATAAAGAAACATTTTTACCAAAAATTGCTTTCTCTATTAGTTATCTTGTATTACTCATCTTCTATGTTTTTTTTTTACATTTACAATATATGAGAAAATCTCAACAAATAAATTTCAATCCTGCCATGCCCAAACATGACTATATATAACAAAGCTTTCGCAATTTCTCCTCACCCTCGTATTTTCCCCCAAAAAACCAACCATAATACCACTTGATCGTGCAAAACAACAACCGTCATCCTACACTACATCGCAATCTTGCTGTCATCGCGTTTTCGTACATCCCACACCCATTGTAACAAATATCATCTGGCACATATATATCTATAAGCAATTGTCCTAACCCTATCTATATAAAAGAAAGTAAGAAGGCGCCACGACGCCGCGTCTATATAGAGCTTTTTTTTCAATTGGCGAACTAAACTATGTATTTGTCAATGGAGATGTGCGCACACGCGCGATTTCGCATGTACATAGTTTAATAGAATATATCACCATGTGCGTGCCTCGCCGCGCGTCATCGTATATAGATTTGACGTAGGCGAAAAACAAGATAGATAGATATATTTCGCTTTCTGTGGAGTTGAGGTTTGGATCGGTGGTGCGTGGGTAGATGATGTTTTTGTTGGCTGGTACTATTTCGGGGTGTCTTTTTTTTTTATTGCAGATTTTGGTTTGGTATAATAAAAGATTTAGTGGATGGTTTTGAAGATGAGAGTATAAAATATTCATTGGATGTGGTTGTTGGATGATGTCAGTAGTTTAAGGGCTTGGACGATTACTTTTTTTACTATAATGTTTCTTTTTATAATGAAATTTTTTGTCGTTTACGCAAAAAATAATTTAAAGGCATATAGTATTATATTTATTGTCACTTAAATAAAAATAAAGGTCGTAAACTAAAGTCACGAGATAATATTTGCTGAACATTATAGTTTTAAATTAATTTGAAACTCGAATGAAACTGTCCTAATTTTAGTAATCGAGTCAGCGGTTTTTATTATGAAAAATTTTCTCGCTCTTGTTTATCTCATCGCATAAGAATTTCCTTTCACATTTCTATTTTCTCTTGCAAATATGTCCACTTTTCTTACAGAAAGTTACACCGACATACGACAAAGTTGTACACAATTCGTTGCTTAATATTCTGCAACTGAATTTGTCTTTGGAAAGAAAAAAAAATATTAACTATCACCAAAACGTTCATTGATCCTTAATTATTATCAAATTATTTTCCCTATAAGGAAAAAAAATTTTGTCCTCTCGTTACCGCGAGATACTCGAAAAACTCAACAACATTAAATCCACTACTTAACAGACATGAAATTGTCGTTTCTTCTGCTAAAAATTGTACACCAATTACCAAATCCTCAACAAGACATCATAGATATACCTTGAAATAAGTCAATGAGAAAATACCTCCATAACCCTTAATAGATAAAATAAACCTCATTCCCTCCTTATATATGAGAAGTATATACCAAAACCTCTCCCTCTCTTACTACGCACATCTCAACCATTTTTAATTAATCTGCACCACACTCATCATCCTCTCAACTTCATTGCGCAACATCCACATAGTTCCACATATCCCGCAGACAATATATCTACGATTCCATCTTCGTCCTCGCGTCTTCGTCGTCATCCGACATCGTACGATCCCTCAGCTGCGGCGCCCGTCGCCATTAAACCACGCGCGCGCCTGTATGTAATTTGTACGTTTTTGCGCGCGCGCGCGCGTGCAGACGAGCCTCCGCACGCACGCGAGGCAAGGCGAAAATAGCCGTATACTCGAGCGTCACGCGCGCGCCAGTGATTCTTATCGAGTCATCGTCTCTTTAGTAAGAAGAGAGTTGAGATGAAGTTCGGAGAACGCGTTGGTGAAATTTTAGATCCTTTTTGGGTAAGAGATATTGCTTGAGGTGATATCGAGGTGGTATGGAGCGAGGAAAGAGGCAGGAGTTAGGATGTGGTTGAAAAATTACCTAAATAATTAATTAGTTAGTATAATTTAGGTAGAAAAATGTATCTGGATGACAAACATTACTTATGCTACATATAGTTTTTTATATAATAATGTTGTACATAGTTAAGAGGAAGAACACTTTGAGTATATACCATTTCTACATAGATAGTCTTTTAAATCTTTAATAAAAAATTAAAAGTTAACTTTATTTTTAAACTTTTTCATTAATTAGTTAGCACAACAAAAGATATAAAAGAACTTTATCAATTTAAAGCGTTATATATACATTTCATTACAATATGATTATACATACGTGCTTTGGTCAGATATAATTGTTTTAGTTCTGACCCCAAAAATAACCGTGTTATAGCCAAATCTGTTATACCAACAATCTTATCCGGTTTACATTCAAAATATTTTGTGTAAACTGTCACGTGCGAAGACGCGTGAGCGCAATAACGTCAAATCCTTATATAAGAAAACTCAATAGACGGATTCTTTAAATTTACCTAACGGTTCTAATTATAATTATTCCGAGCGCTATTGTTGGACTGATTTTGAGTGATGCTGAAAATCATGGCATGATAATTAATATACTACAAATAGATCGATACAAAAAGTGGTATATATAGATATTAAAAACATTTCGAACCACGGTACAGTTACACGCATATAATTTTTTATATGTGGCAATGTACCAACTTTTAGTTGAAAGAATTATATACATATTACTTTCGCAATTTAGAGAAACTTCATTAAATCACAATTAAAAAAAATTAGAATCGCTTATTAATTAACTTAATACAGTGAATACCATGTATATCACCCATTTTGAATTTTAAATTTGGTTTTAGTGATTTATGAGCTTATATATAAAAGAAACATGTAATATATAGGCATAATTAAATATTAGATAAAAATGGAATGGCAAAAATCTAGTGTTGCTTGTTTATATTTCCGTGATTTCATCCTACAAAAGGCACGAAAAAATAAGACAATCGAGACTTGTCAAAATATCACAAGATTAATTATCTCTTCTCTGCGCCCATCTTAAACCGATTAATCACTTCCTATAAGCGTAAACATGAATTTATTTTTGCTTTCAGGATCTTGCTGCTGTCACATCCTCCATTTTGATATCACAATATCATGATTCTTGAACCATTCGCTACCACATCCATGTATAACCTCTGTCATCGGGGTTGCAACCTTGACGGGTATAAAGGAGGAGCGTCTTTCTCTCATATATATGGATCCGATATCCTTGAACGCGTGTGTGTGTGTGTGCGCGCAGGTTATAGAATTTC
The DNA here is from genome assembly GCA_035583055.1 of Torymus tubicola. NCBI lineage: Eukaryota > Metazoa > Arthropoda > Insecta > Hymenoptera > Torymidae > Torymus > Torymus tubicola. The sequence continues at coordinate 6,194 of JAWWEQ010000615.1, forward strand.
TCAATCGACATGTAGTTTCCTTGGGTTGACTCGGCTTTGAACTAGATTTTTTATTTTTTTTTTTTTATAGAGGAACGTTGTTTTTGAAAAATTTTAATAATTTAGAGTTGTGCAATGTGAAAAACTGTACAGGCATTTTACCGGTTTGAAATTATTTTATGACTTTTTCAAGGATTGGTTCATTGCGTCGTTATAAAACGAGAAACAATTATATGCCTCTGCTCAGATATATACAGCTAAACAAATTGTTCAGTTTTTCCGTGCTTTTCTTTAAAAATAATCGCATTTAAACCTACATTGCAATCTTATCATTGGTTTTTTTTTATTGACGTAATTTGATTGAAAATCGGTTCCGGGTAGTTTTCCGTCATTAGCCAAATGACTATATTTGCGAAAAGTGATTTTTCTTGTTCTATTAATATTGTACTATTGTAGTCGTTTATCTGACGATATCAAAGTCAAAGCAATGACTTTTGAAATTTTCTTATAAGATCATTATTTAAAAAAATATTTTCCTAAGATTCGTTTATATGATTCACGATAATTAATATCGTATAGTTTTTTACTTAAAAATCAAAGTCCTTTCGATCTTTCAAAGAAATTATCCTTGTATATAATTAATTAATCAGTTTGATACAATAAAAAAATTCAAATATTTAAAAACAAATGTTACAACAAGCTACAAAATTGGTCTCCCCCGCTTTCATATATATACTCCACATAACGAAGTAATATTTCGCTCGATGAACCATGTATACGTGTATTGGTGCACGCGTCGTCGTCGTCTTCTCTCATATATATGACGTCAGTGAATTGAAAAATCTCGCGAGCGATCGGAAAGATGGACCATCACGTGTGTGAAACTAGAACCTCTCGCGCAACTAAGTAATAAAAAAAGACTTGCGTGCGCGTCGAGGCGTCCATTTATTATTATTCTTCATTTCTCGCAAATTATATACGTCGTAGCTCAATAATTTGATGATTGATTAAAAAGTATACGCGTCTAGATCGCACGACGACGATGACATGCGGCCGCTGTATATAGTCACGCGAACGTATGTTCCTTTAATACATTTGTCATTGCACAATTGATGGGGGCTCGCCTGTTGATAAACTTTCAGCGAGTGTCAATTTTTTTTTCTTCTTACTCGTCTCATATATATACGATCTATTACTCCCTCTCCTTCTCTGTAATCGACGCATCGTCGGGTGGTGTTTCTTTTTTTTTTTATTATTATCAATCTGGATTTATCGGGGCTGAATGAGAAAATTTACTTTGATCGAAAATTATTATTGCCTTTCATGTACATCACGTCTGTAATATGCGTATACAGTGAGCAGCAGCACAAACGCGAAGAGTGGAAAGTCACGGAATGAAGATTTGTTCTATTTGCACGTATGTATGTATATACGAGAGTGAAGGGGAAAATTTTACTTGCACTTTTGTCCTTTGCCGAGGCAATGTAACGATTTGATATGCTGCTTTAATAACTAGTCATCGAATCGATTATATTATTTATCTATCGAATACTTGAACCTCAGCCGTGTACGACGAGGATATTGTTATGATTAATTATTATCGGTGATTGCGATTATACTTAATTATCTTTTCAGTTGATGACTGCTTTGAATCACTCATATATATATTGTAAAAAATTCTTTAGACCTACAGATGATATCTTAATTTGCGTATATAACACCTGTTTACACATTATCAAATGTTGAATATACATTTGTATAGAGTGTTCACCTACATTTGACGAGATTGTTATGAATTACCTCTTCGACTATACATAAATATAGTCGGGTCACCGATGATTTCACCAAAAAACCACTCATATTATAGTGTACCAGCATTTCATAAGTCCCAACTCAAACCTTGAGACTTGAGAAATTCTCACCCGGCATATATATATACCTATATCGAGGTTTCGACTGTTGTTTTTTTTTTATTTTTTTTCTATCAGAGTCCAAAGTCCATTTTCACATTTTGGAATCAAAAGATCATCGTCTTGTCGCGCAATATATAATCTGACGCAATATCAATATACAATCTCTCTACCGCATACCTCCGGGAAATGATTTCCTTCGCGCATATAGGAAATATATATATATTTATATCAAAACACCTGATGCAATGACCAAGCAAAATAGCATATAATATATACGAGAGACACAACGCCGAGACACACCTCCGAAATCCCCGCCTATGTCCAAAGTTCATCCTGACGCAACCACATATAGGTACCTACGTCACTCTCTCTCTCTCTCTCTCTCACTCCTCGGAATTCCGTTCTCTCGACCGCGCTGCCATGCACGCAGCCGACAGTGAAAAATTCATGCGTATATGTGTGTGTGCGAAGAGGCTCGTCGTTAGCAAAGAGAGGGGCGGGGAGAGGGGGCAGAGGGGGGTAAAGTCGACTTTCTATCTCGGGATTGGTCGAGCGCTAGCCGAGCCTCCGAGCGCGCGCGCGTACTCGAGAACGAAGGAGAGCTGTTATAAGTATATATAAATGCTTGCGGAGACGGTTTTCCGACCGCGCGTGAGAGAGAGAGAGAGAGAGAGAGGGGAAGAGAGGTGGTAGTATAGCCGGCGGTTAACCTCGACGACGTCAGCGCGGGTATATCGGGAGACACACGGGGCAATGTCACGTGTATGTGTGAGTGAGTGAACGAGCGAGCGAATGCGTGTGCGGCTGCTGAAATTTTAGGCTAGGATGCGGGTTTGGTGCAGTATCATACGGATATTTTACAAACAGGAATTGATGTATCCGAATATAGATATCAACGAGGTGGTACCCTATGTATGTCGGTATAGATAAAGTAGTCAGCGATGATACACGCGTAGAGGTTTATTGATTTTATCTTCCCCAGAATTCACTATTTTATCAAAATTTAATTTTATGCTATGTTTACATATTCGGACTCTTAGACTATGAACAGTTAAAAAACCATTGGTTTAAAATTTTTTCTTATATTAAAGTCATACGATTCCTATTAAAACACATTGTTTAACCTGCGAAATGGAAGGAGAAAATCATATATCCTAACTATGAAATGTATTCCTTAATTATTAAAACATATTCCTTAACTATTAAGTCATTTGAATTTTGCATGAGAAAACGGGTAACACGCGTTCATTACAAATGTTACTCGCGTATAGTATTTTCAACAGCATAATTCGTTAATTGAAATAATATTTTTTTCTCTGTGTACGGAAAGCAGCTTGTGAAATGAATAAATAATATTTGCTCTTAATAACAATATCTTTCTGTTATCTCATTAATATACTTACTGTCAACTGCTCCTATTTTTCCTACATAACTTTTTCCTTTGCTGAACCCAGAATTACGACCAAACATTCAAGACCTATTTTGTTAATGAACTACCAATACATTTGGTACACAGATTATATTCAACGAATATGCGCTGAAAAAAAACGCCTCACACGTCATGGTGGTGGAGAAAAAAATTAGGGGTCGAGTATTATTAGCAACTCACGCAACAGAACACCACGCGGGCAAAGTGAATTGCGCAATTTTGCACGTTACAACGAAATAGATTCTGCGTAGATAGCATATTCGCGTAAATTGAAGTTTTCTTCTTTAATTTTTATCAAACAGAGCTCTGAGTCTTCTGGTATTTTTATATCGTCGTATGAATTGTAGTATGTACGTTGGAATCCGCGTGCTTACGTAAGTTTTGCAGTATACATGAAGAATCATCGGATGTTTTAGTTTAAAATGTTCTTTTTAAGACTTTATTTTAACACCTATTTGCTATATAAAAGTTATGTATATATAATGTGCAGGAGAAGAATCGTAGAGGAAATATATCAGTACGGGAAGAGATTTAACAAAAAAGTGTTTTAGTGAAATAATTTGTATTTTCAAGTACAATAGATGTGTTCCGATGTTACATTAAAAATTCATTGTAGCGGTAAAAATAATAGTTAACAAAATCTGATCTTTAAAATCATTTAGATTGAACAATTTGATAAAGTAAAGATAAATCTTATACGGACGCTTACGTTTTATTGCAAAGTTAAATTCATTTATAATAATTCACAGATATCGAAGTAATGGCAAACATTATCAACACCTTTCAAGATCCATCAAAATAAAATTCGTCGCAAAACTGTGTATACAAAAATCACGAAGGAAAAAACCTTCTCCGCATGAGAAAAAAAAACCTGCTTCACAAAAAAATAAAGCAATCTAAAGTTCAATAATCATCACAGTGCCTTGTTCACTTGCCCATCCGTTGTATGGACCATTCTTGCTGGCAAAGTGGACAACGATTGTTCTGCTTCACCCACAGTGACATACAGCAATAATGAAACGAATGATTGCACTCGCCCCAAACGACAACGCAGTCCTGCTTGCCGTAGAAATCCTTTTTGCTTTCTGCTTGGCAACGTAGACAGGCGTCTGTAACATAAGATAGAGCTTGTTATTTATAGGCGAAGTAAGGCTGTGTCAGGGTTTGGTTTATGATGCTTTCTATGAGGGAGGGGGGAGTTGGGTTGAAAATTTTTCATAAAACGCCAGTTGTTGGTAACGGACATTTATTGAAGCGTGGAGAGGTCAATGGGTGTGGTGGTGTATACGTCAATTTGCAGACCGCAAGATTAGATATATCAGTATCTTTGAACGAAATTTAAAGTAAATCATATAAAGGTTTAATAATTCATAGGGAATTACGATAGATAATGAAGGTGGGTACATTTCTAGCAAAAATTTTTTTCAGAAAGTACAGTGTACATGTGGAACCACCACTAAAGTCTGTGGAGGGATAGAATGTCATAGAAATGAAAAATGTGATAACAGTAATATAGTTTGAAAGTATATCCATATTTATGTGGAGCAGAAAATATATTCATTTTATTTACACGTTTAGCAATTTTCTATTCTTATCATTTTTCCTGTTCCTGTAATTCTTGATTAATGTTAGTTCCAATGATTTATAAAGCTTTTGCGTTGATAGGATTTTGATAAAGAGAATCAAATACAAACGGAATTTTCATGTTATAAAAAAGATAAAAATAAATATATTGAAATCATTTATAATTAGATACAACTATTTAAATTTGTCTACTACAAACAACCTCTGCAAACCGACATAACAAAAGTAGCATTTAAGTCAAAGAGATTACCAATATTTGTATCTATATACTACTCATCTATCACTTCTAACTGCTGCTTCCCACTTGAATCTTACAACAGTAATTCTACTGTCAATAATCTCTTTGACAAGAGATGAAAGGTAATTTATGCTAAGTTAATATTAGTATTCCAATTACGATAAAATAAATTCATACCAATAATTCTTAGCCGTAACGAGTTACTTTGATACTTGTCAAACATTACGTAATAACAATTCAGTGTTAAAATGATGTTTTCTACTGAAATTTGATAGCAAACAATCAGCACAACTGGGATACCGTTGTACTGACATTAAAAAGCGTGCTATGCTCATACCGTTATTTCATCAGTTGTCACTTTTATGACCTAATTACTTGCAGAACCAAAATACAGCAAAATTATTGTCGGTAGAAAGGAGATACATTATATCTTAAAGCATTGGATAAAAAGGGGTAAAAGAAGACTGTTAGTAAATATGATTCGAAAAAAGAAAAGAAAAACGTGTATAAAAGTAGCTCGATTAGATAACGCACACGTGTGAAATTTTAAGTGCAATCAAATATATATTTTTTAAACACGAGAGACGAAAGCGTGCTTGATTGTGATGTTTCCATGAGTAGTATAGACGTGTCGGTTGGTATATATTCAAATATGCTGCACAAATTGTCTACTATTTACTTTATTATAGATAGATCGATACTTTGTTTGCTAATGTCAGATAAAATTATACTTTCAAATTTACAATCGTAGAATACAACGATGTTTACGTTTGAGTATTTAAAATACTTATACAGACGTCAATCTCAAAAACTGACAGTCATATATTGTTTCGTTTATGGCGAAAAAGTAAAGACTTTTAAAGTATACTACTATTCAATCTCAGTACTAACAATTTCTGGTCAATTATTCTATATATTTACAATTAGAATCAATAACATCAAAGTAGATAACAACGGTTAGCATTTAAAGCTTTTGCTATATTTTACTCAAAAATGGCTACATATAAATTAAATTGAATGCGAATTTATAATAATCAAGTTACAGGCAGTATATATTTTGAATTCAAAATTAAGATACAGAGAAATTTCACATTATTTATTGTTTAGTAATGAATGGCATTGACGTGGACGTTAAATTTAAATTAAGCCAAAATATTCGTATATAAGACGTGATATTTGTTGCATCATCTTTTTCAACTTACACTTTACATCGCAAGAATTTTAGCGAGATGCAATGCAACAACTTTCGTTACGTCACATTCAATTTATCAGTAGTATAAATATTAACATTTTTTTAAATACGGATTTGGATTAGGAAAAATGCACATTGGTTATCCTGTTTTAAATCACGTTACGGGGTGTGAACCAAAGCATTCTTGTTACCAGAGACAATTGTCATTAATATAACAAAGCAAAAATTAGCTATAGAAACACCACAACAGCGCAAATATTACGAACAAAGAATTAGACCCACAATCCAAATCGAAGAGCGCGTGTGAGCCAACATTTCGATTATTATTCCTACGTCAGAGATCGTGCCTCCGTCGAGTTCGTTCGAATGTCACGTTTCATTCGCTGGCAGCCTTTTGTTTCCGCGATGAGATGTACCTCGTAGTTCATATCACATCTCTGTCTGCCTGACTGACGCACAGGTGGCCCCAGTCGAAGAAGAGGCATTTTATCAGTCTTGAAAGTGTAATAGGAACGTGTGAGGAGGTAAACGGCCGGGAACGTGAAAGGATTCGCGGATTCTTATCTTCTGACTCTCTATCCTCCTCTCTTTCTCGTTTCATCTCTGGTTAGGAATTTAGGATACTCGGGTTACTGTGATTTAGAGAGAAGAAGAGAAAGAGAGAGGGAAGTGTTTCCGAATTTTATGGACGATGATAGGGTGGGAAATTAGAAAGGAAGAAAAAGGTTTAGTTTTAGTGGATAGAAACGACGTTCATCAGATGATGGGTGATTGGTAAACCTTAAGCAATTGAAGAAGATAAAAAAATGACCATAATAGTTCCGTAAGAATTGTGAGGAATTCACGACAAGTTTTACCGGACTGTCATGGTAATTTTTTCATTCGTTCTAATTGTTCCAGGTTTACCGAACTATTACTGTAATTTTTGTATGAAAATTCTTTAATAGCCTTTGCAATAAGCAGATATAACGTAGAACTTAGATATGCCAGATATAGAATTTAAAAAAAAACCGCTTGACATTATATTGATGATATGGCAAACTATTTTTGCGTATATATCATCATTTATATTCAAAGAAAGATTTGATGTGGATTTTTCGAATTAATTTGATAGGACTTGTCTATAAAAATGCGAATAATAAAATAGCTGGAACAGCTTTTTTAATTGGAACGCGGAAGAAAAATTTTGTGCGACATTTTTAACTAAAAGGATAGGCTTTGAGTAATTTCGATTTATAGCGCTTGTCTGCATCGCCTATAATAACTAACCGAACAACTGTTAGTGTATTTCCAAGAGGGCGCAAATTATGAAAGAGTTTAAAGAAGATTTTTTTATTTATTGGAAACTTGTGACTTTTTACGGCTTCTTATAATGGGTCGCACTGTAATGCCGATTTATGCTTCGAACAAAGACACATTTTGTAACTATTATTTGGTCGAGTATGAATTCTATAAAAATTAATTATATCGTGTAAGAGTTACATGCATTATGCTGTTATCTTAGAAAAATTATGATTAGTTGCAAAATAATTTCCTATTAGCAAATAATGTTTATTCCTTTGACAATTCAAATACATCCAAGGTAGATATATATATATATCATTTATGAGCAATTTTTCCTCTAATAAAAAAAAAATGATGTTTCATTAAACACCATTGAATTACCATCATCTCAATCTGACGTCGCGTTCAATCTAGATCTTCATAATTAATACCGCGATAGTAGATTTAATCAGCTACCTCTCAATTTTTTGCCCTCATGAAAATTCCTGCACCTCTAGCTGATAAAAACTACTACATTGTATAAACGATCAGCTGTCATTCTATTTTTTTCTCCAATAACCGCGCAAGTAGTTTTCCATTCTCGTTACAAATTGGACGCGCGTGACCACGTCTCATTGTTTTCAAACACACATTATACACACATACACGCGTGTATCATCGAAGATCGAAATTTATCACTGGATTAACGATTATCGAGGATGAAATTAACGCTGCACACAGATTCATCTCACGCGATTCAGATATACCTAGACCAAGCCAGTTTTTTCTGTTCTATTAAAATTAACGAGCACACATGTATATATATATATGCGTCCTCACTCCAATTTATGATATATGACAGATGCCTCCCGACGTACGTTAATAAAAAAAAAGTCGCTTATAAAAAGCGTCAGCATCGTATCACCATCTCGATGTTAATCCCTGCGCGTATGTAATTTGCATGATTACGAAGGGGAGGGAAGTAGAAAAAAAACGAGATGCTGCGCAAATGCTTCGGATGAGAATCGACGCGTAATTAACGCCCGCGCGTGTGCAACTGATATTTTGATCAGGGACTTTCGAGAGCGCTGATAAGATGAATTTCTAAGATTTATGGCGTGTCTAAGAAAGAGACTTTCTTCCGGAGAATCGAGTTTCATCCAGTGATTCAAGGGATTTAGTGATGGTAATGATGTTGTGTAAGCTCCAGCAATGATATATACTGGATGTATTGAATTGACAGTTTTATAAAATAATTATTATATATATTTTATAAAACTATTAATAAAAATATTTAATGTAACCAATAAGTGATTGATTAGTATTTTAATTAGTTTATGTTACTGTGCTGGTTAAAAGATAATCAGTTAGTTGGTAACAGTAACCAACCATTTTTATTATATATGCAACTCCTATTGCAAAAAGTCATATCAGAACTCATATAAGAACACTTATGTGAAATTTAATATGATTTTATACCAAAATCTCAAATAAAGAACCTAAAATAAGAATCATATGAGTACTCATGATTTTTTCTCGATAAGGACATATAATAAAGTCAGCAGCTGCTTGAACGTCAACATAATTATATTATCAGCATTAAGCACTATACCTCCAATAAAATCAAGTATATGATCAGAGCACGAGTTTCTCTAAACTCGATAAAGCTCGATTAACAAATCCGATGAATGGCAGCGCGCAACAACGACGGCGCGCGGCAGTTTGCACTCGGAGTCAATCGAAAAGTCATAAATTACAAGAGTAAATCAAACGATGCGCGACCACGGGTATAATAATTCGATCGATTTGACGTCGCGGCGATCGACCGATGTAAAAGCAAAAGAGAGTGAGAGAGAGAGAGACGATGGGAGTGTTCCCCGAGTAGTATTCCACTGGGTCTCTTTCTCTGTCTTTTTCTTTTATCTCTGATTGTTTTGCTACTGTTAAGAACGTAGACGATGTATTAGGTGATGATGCCGACAAAAGTTGTTCAGATTTTTCTGAATAAATAAAAAGTAATGGACGCAACTTTATAAGGCATTATTATATCATATTGGTATTATTAATTAAACTTTTTCGATCCGATACAAAAACTTTATTTCTGTAATATAAGTATAAATAAATGGGTAAGATGTCTTAATCAATATATAATCTTGCAGTTTTATAGTTTTTGAAGCAGACAATATTGCTGGAATTTTTGTCATTAATTTTTTAGATAGATCACGATAGCCCATGGAAACTTACAGAAACTACGTAATAATACTTTTAAGATATGTACGTAAATCAAAAATTCTGATACTATTAAAGAATTAAATTAAACTTATCGGTAAATCTTTATCTTCAACGATAAATGGTAATTTCGATAAAAATTCATTATTTATTTATCATTATTATCGCGATTGTTTCCTTGCAATTCATTCTTACTGCTGATATTTTTGCTCAAAGTTTCTAACCAATTATTTACCTTCCTTCCAAAGCTTGTCACAACATGTTTTATAAAAGTGTCTACCTGTACAATGGAACCTCTTGCAACCCAATTTCATTCAAAAATTTTTCTAAATAATAATAAATCAAAAAAGAAACAACTTTCTCTACAACAATTTATTAGCGATGTGTAATACCCATTGTAGCAATGATCAACGCGAAAAAATTCCACAGCCGAGAAACATCTTCATTGCATCGTTTATATAAACTCTTACTCTCTATCTCGTGCGTCCGTCCGCGAGATTTAATACTTTTCGCTGTAAGAGCAGCCCCCCATCGACAGTCAATTGCCCGGTAAACGTCGACGCGTTGATCAGATATATTGTCCGACGTCGCGAGTTGTTTAAGGATGAGATTTCCATGACGATATTGTTCTCGAGCTTTCGATCAGGGATAAGCGGTGGTTTATATATTGAAGGGTAGTTGTGTAGGTATGATGAATAGTTCCGATAGTCAAAGATACTGTTAGTTATTATAATTTTTGGTAAATTATTAGTTACTTATAATCTTAGAAAATTTAAAAAAAAAATAGGATCGACTTTGTTATAATTTTGATAAAATGAGTTGAGTAATTCGCGATGAATGTATAGAATTTAAAACTTATGATAACAATAGATTAATTTATTGTAAAAATAATACATTTTTTCGGTAATCACTCGATAAGATTCAAATACTAACACGCGTATATACAGCTAATCATAAAGTCCTCCCTGGAAACCAAACCGACTTGGACTTCGAACTTTCTATGACTAATGTATTTGGCATGTTTATAGAACAGGAAGGGAATGATAGTTCCAATCGACATCACTTTTATTGCAGTATTTAATGACATCTGAATTATAGAAAATTATCCTCTCTCTCGTAAACCCAAAGAGAAGACGAACACAGTTTACAAATGAACAAACAGCAATGTCATAATAACATTAATCCTGACACACAACAATGAATAGCAGCTTTAGAATGTTCCCGACTGGAGTAGAATTTTTTTTTCTCTAATTACGTAATTAATGAAATTGTTTACTCGGAACTTGCGCAATTGTTATAAATGTTAGCGTAACAGATAATCTCGACACTAAAGCTGGAGCCGGAAATTTTCCCCAATTCCGAATAGAGCTGTAAAAAAGGAAACAGAGGAAACGAACCATCTACTAATCGTTGAGCGACGTGGCAATCGAATGAGATTTTTCTAGACCATCGTATAGTGGTCGCGAGGTTTATACGCACCCGCGACAAATGATACATTATACACACCCATCCAGCGCGCGAGACTGTATATATATAAGTGTAACGGCACTCATTTGATACGCCGTGATGTTTTTTGTTTCTTTTTCGCTCTCGTTCGCGCTCTTTCTGCTAGTCTTGTCTTTCTTTTCTACTCGGCAAACTCATTGACGATGATGCCTCATTGTCATATTGTCTCTCTCTATACGCGTATATATATATGTATGTCCTTCGTCGTCGAGAAGCTTCTTAAGCCATAATCGAATCCGTTGTTGATGCTTGTATTTTATTGTGGAAACTTACCTTACAATAGGCCGGTTCGATTGGTAAGAAATCAGGTTATTCGTTTGTTTTATTTTTCTTTAAAAAAAAAAACTTATGGAAAATTTTGTTAAAATTTTTTTTTATATTATTTTTTGTTTATTTAATTAAATTAGTATGATTGCGGTCTATTATAAACGAATAGTAATAGAAGATGCGTTTGCGCCAAATTAAAGAAGTGCATTGTCCAACGAGAGGAGGAAATGAGTTATTGCACGTACAGAAAACACCTCGTCTGAGAGTCTGGAAGAGCTTTTCTTCTTGTGTTATACATTGTATTTTTTGTAATAATAGAATATTTTTTATGTATAAAACTAAAAATATCATTCCCCCATTCAAGCAAGAGATAATAATACTATTTTTCGTGTTTTAGAAGCCCAATCGATACGAACGTTTTTCTAGTCAACTTACAGCCATGAAAAAGGCTCTTTTTATATTCGTGTTAAGAAAAACTAAATAAATTACAGGGCCCTAAGATATTTTTAATTTCTTCAATTGTTCTTATTTCTGATCAGCAACCTAAATTTGTATATATACGTTATTTAGATTATATGATTGCATTAAAAATTAATGATTTTTGTTTCCATCACAAACATAAAAGTACTTCCAGCAATAGAAGTAAAATTTAACACTGGTCAGGAAATATACATGTAATTTTTTTCCCCTTATCACACGTTTTTGCGTAATCGCCAGTAAAGCAGTCCATACTGTGACTCATTGTGTTCTACTCTTCCGTAAACTAGCGCGAGCTCGATATGTTTTTTGATCATTGACTTCGCGCCGCTGCGCTGACAGGTATATATTGTACACACTTTTATACATTTGTCCATGATCTACAGCCACGATCATGATTGTATTCACACTGCAGCAAATATACTTCTTTTTTTTTTAAATCCAGGATTTCAATGTTTACAACAGTTCAACATCAGATTGTTTTTCAATTACATTTGCAGGGAATGTGATCGCGAGCTGCCAAGCTCGTGGCGACCGGGATGAGCAGAGTTCACGTGATGGTGATGCTGTTGATGATGATGATAATATGATAGGAAAGAAAGAGAACCACGTGTTTGCAATCTAGTGAGAAAAGAGAGAAGAATCGTGTGACAATGGAAAACAGTGGATTTTCGCGGAAAGTCGTAGCGAGATGATTGATTTATTGGGTTATCTCGTATACTACTTGTCATAATTAGGAGATTGTAACAAGTTGGGAATATCTGTGATGTGAGACTGCTCGGGAGAAGGTGAAATATTTAATGACGTGATTTTTTGGGAGAGTATCACGATGGAGCTAAGCTCCGTAGCGTGCACATACAATTTTCAGACTACAACGATAGTTGTTGCATAATTATCCCTAGTTTCAACCAAATTCACGTAAAAACATCGGTCGAAATTTCTTATTTCTTATTAAAATTCTTTTGCGATATTTAAATGTTTATTGTAACAGGGAAGAACAATAATCTAACACTTAAATGTACCTCGCATATTTATTTTTCCTTTTTTTTTTAATTTTACAGCTATCTGAAGTTCTCTTTATGAGTCCTCTACGGCTAATAAGCACTTTCAGTGCAATGAATCCACCCTTAGTAACTCGCCTAGCAATGAGGACCTACAGTTTTAGGTGGATTTCGATCCATCAGAGCTATAGCGAAATATCCACATGAAAACAGCGAATTTCGAAAAACTCGGCGCATTATTCGTTAATCTGACGCCTTAAACAATTATTAAGCCACTTGCTCTTTATCCTAAAAATGATGTTTAAATCATTTCAGACTTATATACTAAATTTGTTTTCAATTCAAAATATATAAAAATTAATGTCTAAATACATATATATATGAGTATTGGCTCCGAAATTATACCTCGATTAGAATAAGAAATAATATTTTAACGAATATTTACGGTAACTATCAGATTAGCTATTGCTAACACCAATCTGGATTATCAATAGAGAAAGCATTTCTCGAGAAATACACACCGAGACGTAATTTATACTTCTCTACGGCAGAGACACTAAAACGAAGGATTAACGCAAAGTCGAATATTACGCAATTATGTATGATTTACAAACGCGTTTCGAGCGGCTACAAATATAATAGTGGCGGATAGAGTGGAGTAAAGAGGTTAAGGAATATTATTCAAAATTTATTGTATCATAAATGTGATTGCGAAAGTTGATTTATTTTAATAATTTGAAATCCTAGCGAGTTCATAAGGTCTATTTCTCACTTACTTTATTATTAATTTGTTTATTATAGTTCTAATTTTAATCATAGTAAAAAGTCTAGTTTATTTCGAAGTTACAGTGATATATAACAATTTTTAATAATAAAAAAAAATATGTTTTCTTTGTACGATATCTATGTCTATTTTACACAAACAGATCCTGGCAAAACTTGTAAATATTTAATAAAAACATTTGATAAAAATTGGGCATGTTTCTGTTTAAAAATTAGACCTATAAATTTACATTCATCTATATACGTATGACCGACGCGAGAATTATACAGACTCACGCATACGTCGCTGCGTGTCAGAGATACGCCAGTGGTACAAAAATAGCGGAAATCGCTACTCAAAATACACCGCGTGCAGGTGCGTCGGTACTGCTGCACTCGCATGGCGAGTTTGCGATGGAAAAGAAAAGCTCAAGATTGTTCTGGAAGAAATGTGCTGCTGAGGGAACTCATTGTGCTGGGTTTCGTTAATAAGTATAGTATTGTTTATTGTCATAGCGATGAATAATGTTTATTGTCGAGAGGTATGAGCTAATACGGCATTTGTGGTCTCGAATTGAAGAATTTTCCGGAATTTTGTGTGTAGAGAGTAATCGGTATTGGTGTGATATGTTTTGGGGAAAATTTAAATTCGCTATATTCATTACTTTGAGGTGATTGGTTAAAACAATTCATTCTCGAAAAAATAGCCATCTAAAAAGTTTTTATTACGAATGTCTATTTTTTTTTAATATTCTAGGACAAAATGATAAACAATATCTGAAAGCCGAAAGATTTAGATAAACCGAATGTTATATTCGAGATATATTTTTACTCTTGAAACATTTATTTATCAATTTGACTATCGAAATTATTGAAGAAGTGAGTGATGTCAAAGATGAAGATTTATTATGCTCGAATTCATCAATTCCTCCACTGCCACAAATTTTACAGCCAGATTCTTTGTGAATAATTATGAAACTTATTCTCAAACTAGTAAATCTTCGAAATTTTTAAATTCATTTTTGACAGTATAGCTTTAACATATTTAAATTAGTTTAATATTTTTATTGTTGAATCTGTAAGGACAAATATTTTCAAAATTACGTTAAAATTTAGAAAATTCATATTATTTCACAAAAGCTTTATATATGCCTACCGAATATTCAGCAAATAATCATAAAGACGGAAGATTTGAGAGGATTACCATAATTTGTACACTCTTCTGTAACTATAAGTGAGGAACAATAATCGAAAGTTTCAGCTTATGAAATTAAATTTTTTTATTTAGAATTGAATTACTGACAGGTTTAGGTGACATTTCGATTAATATTGCTGAGTCAATATTAAAATAGTTTATGCGAGTCATAAATCGTCATTGATAGCGGTTAACAGTACAAATATTTTTAAAGGAATAATAGGCGATTAAGTTGATTAGATTATTTTTTTAATTTAAAAATGTTACAAAAGACTGACGCTATAATTGAAGCTGCGCTTGAAATAATTTTAGAAATGACAAAGTTTGCTACGTTTTGTAAATTTTTTTGGACTATTTCATGAAAAATAAATATTCGATTGAAAGTCCTTATATTTTACAAGGCCAAACATTGAATGACCCGGAAATTAAGTCACATGATGTAAAGGTATTTTAAGTATAAAATACAATCTATTTTTTCTAGTCGCTATAGTAACCAACCTTTGACTTCCTGAATATTAAATGCGAATAAATCCGTTACCAAAAGAGACTTAAAAAGCTAACCCTAATTTTCTAACTCAATTAACCATATGGAATTCTAATTATTTCTCTTTAATTTTGTCATCTTTCTTCCCCTCGTCGTGTCCACATAATTTTTCAAAATTTGTTCTTCCCCTCGTCACCATACACCACTCAAGCCACAACTGACGTAAGCTGCACTCAACCAAATTCACACTATATACACCGCAAAGCTATACGCGTGAACTTTTCCATAAGTATAACGATGATCACAAACATGGAAAGAGACGAGACACAAAGAGGGAAAGAACCGAGTGTATCGTACTCTCACTCTTTCTCTCTCTCTATATATATATGTATATACACGTTCAACGAACACTGATGGATTAAACGCACGCGACCTTGTGAATCGCGCGCGGAATAATTCGGAGACGCACACGCGTGAACCGGTTTCTCGCACATGCGTGCAATATACGCACGCGATTTGCGGCAGATTTTTAACGTTGCGTTTTTTATTATTTTAAAGGATACTATAGATTTAGGAATTGAGAGAGAAGTAATTGAAGTTGTCACGGGATTGAAATTGTTTACTTATTTTTCTCGGTGGTTCGCTGGATATAGCTAACTGCAAGTCATCTTTAACGGAAATGTGTGTTTTGTACGACTGTTTTTGATTAGTTGTTTGTTTAAAGAACTTATACGACTTTGAGGAGTCATAAAGACATATAAAGTAAAAGTACCAATCATTGGCCACATACATTTTTTTATTATAAAAAATAATTTGAACTAACTGATCCTGACACCTTTTAGATCACACTGTAATATCTAAATTTTAAGCTAACAACAAGAGGTTTTTATGTACGTCCAAAATATTAATTAAAGTATATCATTAAAATATGCGAAAATGCCTAAAGGCTCTTCGTCTTAATATAACTTTACACCATCAAAATCATCCCAAACACCTGTTATAACGTTTAACAACGATTTATCGCAGAACCTTTCATGCTGGCAGTGACTCTGATTATCGCGTCTCCGGTGATCAGCGGAATTAGCCTCAATGAGGTTCAGTGAATTGCGCACACGCGAAACTATATTCCTACTATGGAGCTAACCATTATATGTCTAGATATATGTTTCTAAACGCTGTCGAGACCCTATACGTAACGCAATAACACAATCGCCGAATATAATTTGACCCGACGGGCTTTTCCTTTAGTGGCGCCTCTCATATATGTATATCACCGTTGGTCCGTTATGTGTTTATTGAGTATTTCAATTGTTGTAATTGTTATTAATTCGTGTGGTAATAAGTGATTTTTATTGATGGGTATTGTGAATTATTATCTAGACATGGTCTATGTGTTATGTACATTTTTGAGTCTTTTCGTTCGCAGTAGTTGGTTCTTGTTAGATGATTGGTTTAATGAAAGGATGGGTTTCCTATGGGAATCAAGTTTAATTAAAAAAATTATTAATGTTTCAAACAAATTTCAAAAAGTTCAGTTTTCTCTCTAATCGTTTCACATTTCAATGGCTTGTCAATTGATTACTAATAAGAGTGATACCTAAAAATCTTATAAAATGGGGTCTAGAACAAAAATTAAGTCTAAACTCCCGCTTATTTAAAAAAAAACTACTATACTTGAACTTTAGCTACCCTTAAGATACCCATTAACCTTTCAACCACGCCCATTACAACAGATTTTCCAATCCTCTATATACACTTTCCAAAATACTATACTAACAAACTCTACATCTTCTGTTTCAGATTCCACCCCCTACCGTCTATAGCATTGGAAAAAAACCACAAAACTGCTCGCAGCCGCGCATCGTCGATCACACAATGCCGGCACTGTGTTATCGTGCGGCGATATAATTACGTCGGCACGTGCACCAGTACAAAGTCAGGGCCACGCTAAGAAATATTGGCTCTATCGTCGCGCGCGCATGCACGTGAGTTGTCGTCGTCGTCGTCGCAGAGTCAATGGTATATTACACGTCTTCGATGCTACCGCGACTGTTCAAGTTCACGGTTGTAGGAATCGAAACTGCGTGTACGAGAGATAAGGGAAACGATATGCGATGAATATATGTTTTTTTGTTGTGTTGTTATATGTTATTGGGTATATATGAGAGAATTAATCGTTTCGCGGTTGTTATACGTAAGTATCGAGGAAGATTTGATAGCGAATGGCGAACAGAATTTTTATAGAGCTACTGGAGAATTGGTATAGAAGTAGGTCACGAAATTGTGTCAGAGTTTAACCCTTCAACCTCCTTTTCCTCTGCAGAATCCTTCGCCGAGTGACCTAATTTTACGGAACGCACGTATCAAAACGTATTACTTTTTTGAACATTGTAAGGCGTTCAAAAATAAAATAGAAAATCTTATATAAAAATTGCTAAATAGTTCTAAAATAAAACGATAGAATCAAAAGCCATCGTTACATCGTCACATTTTTTTTACACCCCAACACCCTCACGTTATTCCGAAGGTCTACTTCTTCTCACATCCACACAAGCATGCGGATATGTCTTCTCGCGCCCGGAACTCAGGAACGATATTATATATACTTCCCAATTAAGCCTCAATAATCACATGCGCTCGCACGTATACATAGCAAAAAAAAGTCTTCCGTCGCGCTGCGCAAAAATTCATTATTGGCACGCCCATATAACTTGTATAAGTATAACAAAAAAACCAACGCTCGGTATATAGTACCACGTAATTTTTTCTTTTTTTTTTACTCCTCTCGTCGATCGTTGCCACCGATCGTAATCTCCCCTGACACGTGATCGTTCAGGCATCCCTAATGTATACATTTTTATTGAACCGACCAACCACTATATACTTATATATATATTATCTCAGATTTATCAAATCGCAAATCGAGTTGTTGCGGGCCCATAAAAAATAAAAAAAAAACGAACTGTGAGTCGTCTGGAAAGTTCGCGACATACGATTCGCTTTTCTAAGTGTAAGCTTACGTTACGCTCCGAGAATTGGTTGTATATGTGTGTACAGTGTGAAGCCGGTGACTCAGCGAGTTCGAGACTTTTTTCGTCAGCAGGAGAATGCGCGTGTATATATATGTATATATACACCTTGTACTTCTATTTCTATATTATATATAGATATGAAAGATTTAGCAGCGAAACATTTAATTCGAACTCAGAAATCGTAATGAGTAATCACGCATCAGTATTATTCTTCAACGGAATTGAACTTCCGCCTTATATATATATACATTATATTGCAACAACGTAATTATCGTTATCACTCTCTCTCTTATTTCATTACGTTCAAGTTCCCCAGCAAGTCACTCTGCGTATACATACGTTCTTTCCTTTCTTTTTTCATCCACGCACTTCGGACCGAGTTTGGACACAGAGTATAGATAACGCGCGTCGACCAAAATTCGTGCTTATACTATAATACCACCGCGCAATTGCGATAATGTACATGCAACACAGCCTCGTACGTGAACTTTGTGTAGACACCGATATCGTATATATTTATCAGAAACCTCGCACACAGGTGAGTGCAAAGATTGCGCGTAGTTATCGGTGACGAAAGTAATTATAGAAAAAAAAAAGAAAAAAAAATAATAAATACATATTAGGTAAAAGCATTGAACTGATAGCACTGATTTTTTTTAAATTAATATATATATATAGGGTGCTTGGGGAACCTTCCGACCTCGATTTGTATATTATATATACATCGCAAAAACGAGCAGTAACCGCTATTATCCAATCGCCAGATTCATCATCGAGCTATTTTCAACCCGTCGGCGTTTATATATTATATTACACTTTATATATAGTGTCAATGTACTGTAACGTATAGGGAGAAGAAGGAGGCGTACATAGAGTAGGATGTTTGTACTGCATTTATTTTATTTTCTTTTATTTTTTGGGGTCAGAAGTGGGCTTCAATAGTATAATGAGCTATTGCGCTCGATCCAACCCTGCTATCACACGTATAAAATTGCACATTGGTCAAAGTCAGTGACCGCGATTCTGTCTCTCTCTCTCTCTCTATACGACTTTTTTTCTCTTCTTATTGCGTGCACGTTGCAATTCGTATCGTATAGTGTGCAAAGCTATCTTCTCTATATACGATGGTAGCAGCGAGCATCCCAAATATAGCGCCCAAGGTTTTGGACCAAGCCAATGAAGTATATAGTGAGACTAGTTCAACTATAAGGTACAGAGATCATTAACCTTTTGAGAATCCAAGCTAAAGGCTTGTGCGCGGATAAGTATGTGCGTGGATGATGGTGCGAGCGGATGCGAGTGCGTGAAATGAAGAGGTTATAACGTTGGTATATATATAATTCAGACGGTTTGAAATGGATTTTAATTGTGAATGATGGGTTTGTGGGTAAAGACAAATTTACGTTAATGTTGCTATATTCCTTATAGATTTATGGAGATATATTTTTTAGAAATTCAGTAAACAATAAAAGAAATACTACCGCTGCACGTTCTCTCGGTCAATCTCGAAATTTCTTCATACACGCAAGAATTCCGGAAATCAAATTACTTGAACCAAGTTTGTTAAAAAGTTATACAATTGATACCCGAAATATATCAAATGCGCATCAAGTATAAAAAGGAAAAAAAGTATTACCAAGTGCAAACCGATCGCAGAATATTGCGCGTACCCTTGAAACTCAATAAATATATATACTTGCTATATAAACCCGGGCACAACGTGCGTCTAGTCTCGCGCGCTCTTATCGTCCGCGCGAATATGTGGAACAGATCAATACCCACGCAGCGTCCCTGCGCGTACAAAGTGGCCGTTTTACCGACGGATATACGTACACGCACTTTAATTGCGTGTCTCCCGATTACAAAATTCTACCTCGTTACATTATATGTCTCGTGTAATATAACGTGCATGTATATAGGAACCGATATGGAAGTACTTTTTTTCACGATGATAATTTGGCTTTATGTAAGGCACCAATTGTACAGGTATGACGACGTTGTAGTTTCCTTTTGTTTTTTTTTTTTCGGAGTTTGTATTTTATCGGTAACGTTCACAGTAATGCAGGTTAATTGTCGTTATATTCTTTTCGTATGTATGTGTATTATCGGGATTTTGTTTACATAGTTTGAAAAAGTTCAATATATACGTTACACAAGATAGGTATATAAATTTCAATGATATGTATAGCAATCTCGTAATTGAACAATTAGACTGTTAAATTTTCTATCGTTTTCCTCTTTCGTTTGCAAGTGTAAATAAGTATAACGCTTCCTAATACTACACGTGTATATAAGTATTTACCTAAAAAAGAAAATTTACTATACTACAACCTAAATCCTTAAATTTAATATACACCGTTAATTGCTGTTTACCTCACATTATATACACCGGTCATCTCTTAAATAACCGAAAATTTTCAAAATCTCCGTCTACTACCAAAGTTCTCCGGCAATCAACCGTTTGCGTTTCAAACCGCGCTCCCCACTTAATATAATCCTACAACCCCTTTCATCCCTAACTACTACACCTCCACACGCCACCATATATGATTCAACCCTTTTACCACCACCACCACCCTTATCTCTCTTTTTTTTATTATTCATTCGCAAAATATATACGCGTCGTCAGCTGTCCCGACGAGATGTATACCCGTACAACGTCGAGTCTGCGCGTTAGCCATCTCAGTGTTATATATACACACATATATATACATATATACACAGAAAGAGAGAGAGCTCACGGACCGACCTGCGCTCAAGCACGTCTCTCTGTCGTCGCACAACTCGCGCGTCGTTCGTTACGTTTGCACACACATATAATACGCGTGTACATCTGCTTGTCTACTTGCTGCCCCCCGGTATCGCCGTTGTCGTTGTCGTTACTGCAGTAGCAGCCTCACATTGGTCCTCTAAAAAGAAGCACATAACACATTGTACCTATACGGATATACGCAGGCAACGTGGATTTGTTGGAAAAGTTAATGGACCCAGGACCGTGGAAGGTTAGCTAAGACACGCACTAAATCCAGGATATCATCGTGCTGCACTACTCCAGCTGAAGATAACTTGGACAACGAAGGTTTACATACACCTTCAGGCCGGCGAGGGTGGCATAAGTAGATATAGATGCGGATATGCGCGCGGGCGCGTTGTGTGTGTGTGTATAACGGTTATACGATCATATATGTAATATAAACGTTGCGAGATGTGTTGACAAACATTAGAGAAGAAGAGAGTAACAGGTTGGCGCGAAAAGTTGGCTTTTGGAGATTCATCAGTATTATATATATATAGAGGCGTTGATCGTCGAGACTATATTTTATATTATCGGTGCGTATATATGTGTATTGCTTCTATATAATTCATATATGTATTTAATATAAATTTGATTGTTCACAGGAGCGACGGAAGAGCCTGAATTGACTAATTGCAATGACTTTTACCTATACACTTGACTACACATACAACTAATTTAACGAAATTCAGCGGATATACATAAACGAATATAATATACGAATATACCTGTGCATTAATAATAATGAACAACCATCAGGATTGACATATACACATATATATAATAGACTTATGCCAGGACCATTCGTATAATATAAAAAAAAAGAAAGAAAGAAAAATCCCTATACGACAGCGAGCAGCACACCGATCTCACACGTTCGCTATAAACTTAAACCTCTATATATCTCCGATAATATACTAAACAGCTGTCATCGACACGACGCATGTCGCATATCGCACACGCGAGACACGACGACGTGCAACAGTAGAATCTTCCATTATAACCAATACTAATCCAAGAAGAAGAAGAATCATCATCATCATCGAACGAACCAAGACAGAGAAAAAAAAAGGAGTCAAGGCAGCAGCAGCAGTAGTAGTATAGTACCACACACACCGGACTGAACTTCCAGAAGCCAGATATCCTCCTTCGGGGCGAGTTTTGCGCACACTCTCCTCTCTCGTCGTTCTTTTACCCACACACATACATACATACATATATATAGGAGTAAAAGAGCCGGCGGCAGCAGGCCGCGCGCTATACACCATCCCTACCACTTTTGCCTGGCGCACGCACCGCACGGCGCTTTTACGGCGGGGGCGCGCGGGCGGGCGAGCGGCGCGGGGAACGGGCTATATAGCCAGCAGCACGACGCAGCGCCTGCCCACATATATGAGAGACAAGCGCCGTGCGGCAAACGCCGCGATATATCTGATTAACAAGAAACGAGAAAAGCGATAATAAGCGCGTGAAGAAGAAGAAGAAGAAGAAAGTGCGCGAATATATATAAATATACATTGTATAAAAGCCGGTTAACGTATACAGTGGTGACAACGTATACTGTTGTTGTTTTTTTTATAAAAGCTTGGAACAGTTATCAACAGTGCGCGCGAGCGCGTGTCTTTTTATACTGTGATAATAGTAATAATAATAATATAGAAAACGCGGTGCGCGGGCGTTTTTTTTTTTGTTGTAATCGCGTATAAACTATACTGGACTGTTGTAAAACACACCGGCAGTTGGCGCTCGAACCTCTCACGAAGCAGCGAAGAGAAGAGTGGAGAGTTTAAAGAAGGTAGCGAGCGGCAGAGCCGACAGCGACGCCGATAAGGACGGTCACATCAGCAGCAGCACCACCACCACTACCAACAACAACAACGTGTGTGTATGTCTATCTGTGTGTTGATATAGACACAACAGAACCACGTGCTGCCAGACGACAAGGGGGAATATAGCGGCTGAGGCCCTTTAAAAAAAAAGAAACAAGGAATAATACTATATACGCAAAGATGTCGTCGTCACAGAATAGACGGCAAATGATGCAGCCATGGCCGCTGTGTCTTATATCGTTCAACAAGAGCAAGGTAAGATTTGACATGTATATTTTCTTGTATCGTTTGGGTGTATGGGTTATTAGGGATATATGATAGATAATGTAGCCTGTCAGCGAGTCCAGCCGCGGTCTGCAGGTTCTAGAAAGATCGGATGCAGTGTATAGGAGGTCCGTGACTAAGCTCACGTATATGCACACATATATGCGTACCCGTGCGCGCGTGTGTGTGTATGTAGTGACAGTACAGCTGGTCCTGTATAGGAAGACTCCGGTGCGCGTTATATATATGTATATATGGTACCCCTACGGTATCCCGGTTGTATATTGTGGCAACGGGCTCTGGAAACTTCCACGCGCTTCCGCCGAGACGTACACATCGATGTGTGTTTCTTCCCCTCTCTCTCACATGTCTTTCTTCTTTCCACTCGCCCGTTTTTTTTTTGCTCGATTCGATCGCTTTCTCCTGATGTATACGTTATTAACATTCGCTATAATATGTCGTCGTCGTCTCGGGTTGTTCATTTTTGCCTATATGAAATTTGGTATAAAAAGAAACGTATATACGGGTCATACACGGTTTGTACTCCAATTTTATTTGTTAATGTATATATAAAGCTGGTGGTTGTAAGAGACATTGATTATCTTTATATGCAGATCTCTGACAACGATTGTTTGCATATAACGCAAGTTGCAGCGAAATGTTTGTCAACATCGTGAAATCGGTCAGAAATTTTTCTCGATCTCTCTGGTACCGCAGTTATTTTCAGCTTTGGTCTCTTCCGTGTATCAACGTTAACGAGTGATAAAAAGCTCTCCAAGTTCTTTCTTCTGTATAAAATTTTAAACTCGATATACTCGCAGAGCTAATCGATTTTATCGTTTGCAATATAAATGATAGGAAAATTCTATATACAAATATAGTCGCGATTGTGTTAGGAAAGAGTGCAAGAAAAAGCCATTTAAATGCTGTATATATATATGTCGTTCGCTTGTTTTCTTTTGCATTCTATTTGTACGTAAGACAATCGCTGATTATTCTACCACGACAAATTTATATTTATTAATTGAAAAAAAAGTAAAGAAAAAAGTAAACCTAAACTTTTAATAGCCTTTTATAACAAAATGATATGTTCATTTCTCATGTGTATAGATATAGAGTAGACGATTGCTCCAAAACACCCGACGACCGAAAAGCACGAATATAAAAAACCATCCCGTAAAACGAAAAAAAAACGGGTTCGGCGTCCCGATATACACATACTTAGATGCCGATAGAAAACCTATAACTTGAAGCGTGTGTCACAAATGGAAAATTTTTCATCCGCGTATGGAAAATCCCCACCCACCGAACCAATAATGCATTCAGGATATAAACCGTCGACCGAGAACGAAAAAAAAACGCATTGCTGTCTTTGCGAAACACTAAGGAGCTGAATTTCAAAGTCGACTCATCACTTTTCATATTGTCCTCTACACACTCGATACCAATAATTTCGGTGGTTACAACACGGGCACATAACAACCCAATAGTATATGCATTTCAACCACGTACCTATACAGTAAATCCGATACTGTTACACGAAAAAAAAAAATCCTGATCGCGTGCTATTTTTAGGTCCACACATCCCTCTTATCATCCGCGAGCCAGACAGTTTGCGAGCGCAGGGGGCCGTCGCTTGATGAAGATAAGAATAAGTGTATATAACTTGAGCGCCGGTTTGCGCAATCGTGCGGATTAATCGGTACGCAGCCGCGCGTCGACTTGTAAATAAACAATGGTTGGGGTAATTTGGAGTATAGTCGTGTGTATTTGTTTTTTGTACAGTTGATGTTAAAAAATATTTAAGAACGCTGGTACCATTAAATCTTAAACGTATAGAGTCACTGATTTGATTTTCACCATGTTACTTTTTTAATTAAACAAAGTGCTCCGAATTACGCCCGAAATTCGGTTACGTTTAAAAAAAAAAAAGTTTCCTACACGCGCCACTATACACGTCACTGCAATTCACGCGTCAGATATGATCCTCATTTCTCTTTCCCCTGATAAGAATCTCAAACAACCACATAATCCCAATCTCTACTTGTCACAATAAAAAAAAAGTCATCATCACCTACTACACTTCACTTTGTTGAGAGCACGTGGCAACCGAGCGGTAAAAGCACGTGGCGTACGTGTGTGTACATGATATACGTCAGTGACCGTATACGAGCTATACTATTTTTATATTTCGCGTGTGGATAATATACCTTTCTTTGGTTTCCCACATTAGCTGCTATAAATGGTCGAGAGACCGGTTATTGAAAAGCCGGCCACTGAGATTAGGCAGCGGGTATAGTAGTAGTTGATCGGTGAGACGCGCGCGCGAATGGTGTACTCGCGATTTCGGTGCGCGAGTTACGGGATGCTGGGTGTATATTGGGTCACGTTCAGAGTGTTACCTTATGTTTATGCCTTTTAATATATATGATGACGAAACGAAATATATACTCGGCAAAACGGCCCATAATTGCAACATATACATTAATGCAGAAAGAGATAGAGAAGCTTGTGTATATAGCTGAATAAATTAAAATTTCGCGTTGACGCACTCGTTCTCGAGTTATCTAAAAATAGACAATTTTTTTTTTCGTCGTCGAATTGCAGCTATATTCAAGTTTTTTGCATAGCTTATAAGAATAAGTGAATATTTCATAAGACGAGGAATCAAAGTGTGCATAATATGATAATTGTAACGTGTCCCATGTGCCACTGGAATATTCCTGTAGGTAATAAAATGTCAATGAAGAGATTAATGGAGATTGTTACACTTAATGTGTATACCCATGTAAATTCATCGTCAAAGATGTTATTTGTTCCTGAGAATATAAAATTAAATACAAAGATAATTTCTTCTTCATCTCTACTAAAAAAATTTGATAAAGTTTGCTACCAATCATACGTTTAAAAAAAATCTACACGTCCTCTTACGTTTTCCAACCCAAAACTCGCTAAAAATATCATATTCTTCTTCTTCATCCACTTGACAAAGATACCACCACCCTCTATACAACTCTTCGAGGTTTTCTTCTTTAAATTTCATCAACACCCGCACAAGAACCTCACTTTTTCTTCCACTCTCTTCTCGCTTATCGTATATACCAGTCGATAACATCACTCACCAACTCTACACATATCAATCCCCGATGTGTATAACGTTTATCAACGATTATTATAATCCTATAAGCGCCATTCGTCCCCACTATACACATCGCAGACGACAACATATAAAAAAAAATATAATTGTATATATGTAATGTTTCGTATATCGTGGACGCAGCACCCCTGAACCATAACACGAGGGTATATACCGTGCAGTGTGTGACAATGTTGCCCCATCGCCGGAGCGTCTGGGATTACGGTACGTTTTCCCATATCATCGTTGATCGTATATAGCCGCATGTGGAAAACACAGAAAAAAAAACAACATGCCCGTTATATATGTATAGCAGGATGACTGTACACACACAACTTATATTGTTATATGTATTGATATCATCTCTATATGCGGCGTGTGTGGCTGCACAAATATACGAGAGATAGATATATATGGATTATAATAGTATGTGCACGTTATGGTTGTTATTGTTGTTTCTCTCTTATATATAGGTATAGTACACTATATGTACGTGTTATTTTCACGCACTTTTTTTTTAAACTTTCTTCAATGTTTGTTACACTGTTATACTGATTAAACTAAAATATATAAACTATATATATGCTCGCCATCGATATGTCAAAATTAACCGGATTATCGGTTGGTAGCGTTATTTCTACACGTTTTACACACTCAGAGTATATACGACATCGCATACCCCTGTGCGCGGTTTAAACAAAGAACCAAAGGCGCGCACTGCTGCTGAAATAAATCGACGCGGTGCTAAACTTAAGGTCAGCAGCAGCTCTTCTTCTATACACCGGCACGCGAAGAAGGGTCAAAAAAACCATCTCTTCTTTTCTTTTGTTGCGATTTTTGCAAGCGTGCACTGTATATATATTTAGCTCAGTCTATTTTCGGTATACATTTCGGTCAGCATCATCATCATCATCATGCACACGCACGTGTGATTTCGCGAATATAATCATTGGGTGTGTATAACGGCCGACGGCGGCGTTTGTTTTCTCTCGCGGTTGGTGGTATATAACCTGTTGCCATGAATCTCGTAGTGAGGTGTTTGCTGATAAACGTAATTTCAAATAATATATATATATACGTATCTCATCGTTAAATTTTTTTTTATTACTATATTTATCTAATCAACGGTCATATTGTATACATGAAGAGTAAAATGTATAACGTACAGTTCACCGCGTGTATATATAGAATGTTTCGTTTATATTTACCGTCCGAATCACCGACCGAACCATCTCATCATCGGGCATTTAACCGCGACTTTTCCTCATTTATTTTCGACCCGACATACATCGCGAATCACCGAACTTATTTTCAAAGCCTCGCACACATGTCTGTAAAAAAGCGAGACACACACACATACACATACACTCGATAACTGACGTAACAATCCCAAGTGATTTAATCATCCACCCTCTATGTATATATAATACCAGCAACAGAACCATCGCAAAGAGGGATACAAAAAATTAAAAAAAAAAGTTGAATGCACGATGCCGGTGTATATATATAGACACGCAGGCGCGTGGAGTGGAAAGTTCCCAAAAGCCGCCAGCTGCAAAACTTGTAATTGCAAAGAATGCGGTAAATGCATTACGCATGAGAGGCAGAGCAGAGCGCTGTGTGTGTATGTGTCGCGGCCTTACGCGAGAGTGAGAGCGCCGCGCGGAGTTGGCTAAATTTAGAACTCTCCTCTCGTTGAGAGGTGCACATGCGATTTTGCGGGAGGTGTGTGTGCGTGTGTATATATATATATAGTGTACTAGAGTACGTTCGGGTCTTTCGGATAATCATTTGTTTGTTTTTTTTTTCATTGGTATAGATACCCGAGGGTTAGTAAAATACCTATGAAAGGTATATATAATAAAAATTGAACCGTACCGCACCGTAATCGTCGATAACCAAAGAAAAACTAATTTAATTAAAAAAAAATAAACAAAATACCACACTGTTAACAACCGTCACGTCGGCCAACCGCTATAAAAAAGAATAAAAGGTTTTTCACACAGTCGTTAATTCGTACTCGCTGATTTGCATTGCGAATGCGTTATCCAATTATACGCTTACCGGCGCGTTGTATATATATATATACAAACAAATACTCAAGATGTCGCGCCGGATGATAGACTGCATGGATGCGACCGGATGTATGGAGGGTTGCAATGATGTAGGTGTATATATTAGTATTATACGCGTGTGTAAAGTGTAGTAAGTTGGTAGGCGTTGGATGAATTGTTAATTGGTTTTGGTTGGAGAGTATAATAAAAAGTGCGAGAGATAAACGCGATGTATCTAGTGACAAGCGGGACATTAGGTTATCGTGGTAATTTTATGCAGACTATCGATGACGCGTAAGAAGAATTACGGTATATAGTTTTTATCGATTTCCGAGTACGGAACTGATAAGGTTTATGATCTATTAACCACGCGGTCCGATGCGATGAATGTCTTTTTTTACTTTTTGTTGGTAAAAAAAAAAATTTCCGGTACACGTGAGTAAAACTAATTAAACTCGAAGCGTATCGATTTATACTTTATGGAACTATATTTGTATACGAATAATTTATTAATCTGGTGTGTCTGAAGAGAAAAAGAATCATAGCGTATATATGGCAATAATTAAGATTGTAACGAAATTGTAGATAAACAAAGAGGTCAATGCTTAATCGAATTACGTACATACCGTACTTGAAGAACAATTTTTTTTTAATAAACAGCTGATATATATATATGTTGGAAAATATGAAAGATTAAAAAAAAAAATCTATTCTTATATAGCTGGTCGTTCAATTTAAAAATCATTACGATAGTTTGCATGGCATCCGATTTAATAGCGCCATAACAATTACGACGGTGGTATGAGACAATAAAACGCTCTTTAAGATTATCATAATCGTTATTCAAAATTCCGGAATATCTATATATGCATTACGGGGACTCTCAACAAAGTCTTTCGAGAAATCAATAAATTTTTTTTGTTTTTTTGAAAGCAGTGTATATACATATGTAAACGTTGCGTAACCGTGAAATAGTAATTGGAGTAACAACGAGGATGCGAATCGCGCACGCAAGCAATAATAGCGCGCTTTTGTCGATCAGTTATTATTACGCAAACAATACGGTTTTACGATTATTTTTTTTCAAAAATCGCGAAACAAACATTCACTCAATGTACACGCACATTACAGATGAGCATGTAAGCATGATGTTAGTAGTTTATCTACCCTTGTTCTCACTACACTTGTTTACAAGTATTATTGTTATACTCACTTTGGTGTTATAATATTCGATATTTTCTCTGGTAAAAAATATATTAAGCAATTGATAAGGATGCACCGCGCGCAAAAACATGCAGCGGGTCATTAGACCCGGCAAATTATAATATACTTTTGAGACTTTTTTAATTTATTAACTATTATAATCATGATTATAATAACGAAAGTCGTTAGATAAATTCGTAAATATAGTTTTGATTTTTCACGGTCTGCCACGCCTTCGGATGTAAAAAAAGAGACCTCGATTGTTATAGCAAGACTAAATAGAAACTTATTTATTGTACATATACTTTTATTAGATAACAACTTGATACAATAACAACGTAACGTACATTTCAAATTGTAATCCATTACCAACGCAAAAAGAAAAAAGAAAAACAATCCACCATACATATACTCAACGAAACAAACACGTCGTATCGATGATAAATCGGACTCCACGTATAATAATCGATTGCAACCGATCACAACCGCCACTGCATATATATAAGAAAAATTGTAGTTCTGGAAAAGCCGGCAATGACCCGTTGGCTGCAATTTTTCTCACTCGCTCTCCTCCTCTCATATATAAGAGCGCTTATATGCACGCAGTAACGCGCGCGAAAGGTTATCGCAGATAAAAGTTCATCTTTCCATGTATATAGAAAGAACGCGCGCGCGCGCGTGAGCGTTTAAGAAAGAGAGAGAGAGAGGATCGGCATGTTCGCTCTCTCTCTCTCTCTCTCTATCTCATTTATACTATAGTGATCGGTCAAGACGTGGAAACTGATAAATCGCCGGCCCGTATAAATAGTCCAAACTTCGGCTTTTATCCCCTTAAACGTCTTTGTGCGTCGCGTGCTGCGTTTGCCGTTGCGGAGAAGAGAGAGAGAATTTTTTCTAACGTCGATCTTTATGGGGATATAAGTATTGGAGATTCTCTACTGAAATCGGTACGTGAAATGTTGTATTTTGTAATTCATAGATAATAATTCGATCGTGCGAAATTTTCGTTAGTGTCGTGTGGATATATGGCTGCGGTATTTGGTGAAATAGTGCTTAGATTTTTGGTGATTTCATTGTTTTATTTTTTCTTATCGTGCGAGTAAGATTTTCTTATTATATAGATTTAGCAACGGAAGCAAGTTAATATTATAAACTTATACACCTAATCAGTTAAGTCGGTTTTCGTTGAATTATACCGGTTAGATAAATTTCGCACAATACACCGGAAGTGAAAAATTTCTCTTTAATCTTTAGTCTTTAATCTATGCCATAAATCCATTCTTATATAGATTAACAATAAATCCCAACTGATTTACTACACACTATTAAGAACATCGAGTGCTCGTTTTATTATAAAAATCACGTACTCAATTGCATGGCCTGTGTATTATTAGTCCAAAAAAAAAAATGAATAAATCCTCCTCCACGAAACTTTTGCATCTGCACATATATATATTTCCTGTTTTGTCTCATAACCACACAGTACTTTAATAAATACAATCGAAAAAAAGAAAAGAAAAATTACATTTGTCCAAATGCAAAAATTCTCAGTAGTACACGAGAGCTGCAGTAACATGAAATGCAAAGGTCAAAGCTCATCCCATCCGTGAAAAATCAATTTGAAAAATGTGAATAATCAGTATCTATGACGCGCGCGTGCGTGCGCATTCTCGTCGCACATGATCTTGTTTACGCGCTTTCTCTTCCCTTCGTTATATATTATCACCGTTTCACCAGTAAAGTCTAGTTCTCGGTTGGAAAAGAAAAACGCGTGCGCTCGTCGTCGTTGCCACTTATTCTCTTCGCGTAATCGCGCAAGCTTGCGAAACGAAACAGAACGCGCGATAATGAGATGATAGCAAGAGAAGAAGACGCGACGATCGGATCCCTATAAGAATCGGGTCACGTACTCATTTGCAAGTAATTTTTTTCTATTTCATCGGCCATACAGAGTAAACAACTGTATAGCTTATGAGGCAGTTGTTGTTTTCCAAAAGTAATTAAATATTTTCAAGATAAAAAAATACATGTTTGGAATTTTCGAAAACTATTTTCCTTCCTGTTAGAAATAGAAGAAGAGATATACGATAAAAGACTCTGCAGGATGTATCATCGGAAATTCAAAAGCAATTACCGAATAGTACACGCACGCGTATAGCAACGTTGTTATAATGCCTCACGTGTATATATATACATACGCGCATTGTCGACAACAGAAAAAAAATCGTCAGATCAATGATAATGGAGAGCAGCAGAGTAGCATTTTTGAGACTGAGGTTTAGTCTATCGCGGACATTTGGCATGATGATAAAGTGCATTGTGTTGGTCAGTTCTTATCGGGATTTTCCTGGAAAAGCATAGTTTTGTTATTTTGTTTTTTTTTGCAAGAATCGTTCCCTTCCACTTCTCTCACTTTGTTATCGAAAACTTTTATTTCGTGCACTATCCCAATCTTAGAGAGAAGTCATGCATCCCATGCATTGTTGGTCAGTATCGATCTATTGTTGCTCGGACACACGGGTACCATCGCATCAGACACTATTAGCGAATGCAACATTCTTGTTAGTAATAGTATACATATATTTATATATATATTTTAAGTATATCCGTTTGCATCTTTACGAACCTTATTGTTTATTGAAAGTAGTCGTATATACAAACTCGTAGTAAGCATGTGAAATGTTATTAATTTATCATAAATTTTTTTCTTAACTTAATTAATTTCATTAAATTTCTATTAAAACTATTACGACGACATTATACGATTACGACGAGTTTGATATGTTTTTAATAGACTGAATGGAATGATTAGATATGATAAACTACTATTTTATTTTCAAATTTTTAATTTTTTTTTTTTTTTTTTTTAATTTCGGTAAGACATTTATATACTTTCTCAGAAAGTTTATAGAATAGTACCAATTTTATCTGCATCCATGCACTATATTTAAAGTTTACACTATTGGAATGCAACCAAGAAAAAAAGTAACTTCTTACAATTGTAATTAAAAATATTTAAAAAAAAATAATCTATTTCGTTTTTCACAGGAGCGGGGCATCCTGCCAAAACATTACACACGTGTGCCGTCGATCGCGCGCACGGGCACGGCGAGTTCGAGCCTGGCGCAGGATTGCGCCTCGAACTCCACCCTCCTTACAAACGTCAGTCCATTCAACAGTCAGGTAGCTTTGATAGCTCAAAAACAACCCCGATATCAAGAACCACTCGAGGAAATCAAACCTACAGCACCTATCGATCCAGACGAACAAACACAACAACAACAGCAACATTACTATGCAGAAAATTTGAGGAACAATCATCATAAAGCGCTGAACGGTTCGCAAATTTATGATCCGCTAAGGGCGAAGCACGGTGACGTTGATTACAAACATCAGTTGGATCCGTTGCTGAGGAAGGACGAATCAGCGTCCGATACTAGAAACCTCATGGATTCGCAGGACTTTAAGAAACCAGAGACGGTCGTCAGAATGGCCGTCTCGCAGTTCGAGAAGGAGAAGAAGAAACAACAGTATTATCTGTCCCAGGTCAGTTTATATATGCTTATGTTTTTTTTTAATTATATATAGTTTAAACTTTATAGCCTTTTGGTGGCTTGAATAGATTTGTCGTTATATAGATTGTTAAGAGATTGTAAAGTTTATTTAAAGAACCGAAAGTCATTATTATTAATAGTTAAAAAAAACAAAGATTGGGTTAAATGAACCATATTTAATCATAATTATTAAACAAAATATATATAAAAAGCAACGAATCTCAGCATACACACCAATTAGACAACAACTACAAAACTCGTCCTGATTTTGTCGAATAACTTCCAAAACAAAAGGCTTAACTTCCTTGTCTCCTGCCGCTATCATTGAACTACTTGCATCGCGCGGCGGCGCGTTATCGCGTCCAAGGATCGACATTGACTTGCACGCATGTGCGCGCGTTTCACTTGTCACATATATATACATACATATAGATGGAATAAACTCAAAAGATCTTGTGCGGCGCTTGATCGAGAAAGTCGTCGTATAAGTATATAGACAATAAATATTTATACGCGCACGCATATACGAAGGAATATAATAAAGACGTCAGGCGCGGCGATAGTTTCGAATTCTCACACGGCCTCGTCATATTTCTGGAATGCATACATGCTTTTATTTATTATAACGCCCGTCGTGGGTACCGATCGCGGTTCTTTTTTTCTTCTTCTTCCTTTTTGTTAAACGTTTTTTTTTTTAATTAGTTTATATAGTAGGGGGGTTGTAACAAGTTACAGCAGTGGTCCAGATAACGAAAAAAAGTGCGTAAATATTCTTGTCAGTATACCACGGTGCTGATTCATTGTATAAATATCGCGTCTACGTAAACCGTGTAGGATGAAAACAAATAAAAGACAACAACAACAACGTATCGTCTTTTATCAACGAGCGGTCAAGTGCATCTGCCCTTAAAGAAAGGAATTTTGTTAAGAAAAAAGGAAAACTTGCAGATTACGAAGCAGAGTAAAGAAAAATCAGCTGACGAAACATATATAACAATACGCGTGACTTCCCAACTACGTGCTATCGTCATATATATATATATATATACATATACACGCGTATATACACACAATGCGATACCGCACGCATTCAATTCGGCGATTTGACACTTAACGACGCGAATGTTCCTATGCAATTATACTCGTTGGTTCGCGTTTATTCGACGCGTACTATGTGTGATTTGTAAAAATCGGATTGTACAAGGTTAAAAAACTGTTATTATTTTGCGCGTTCTTGGTACATATTTATATATAAATAAAAATTCACGATGCGCATAAGTAACATGATGTTTTTTCACTCTCGATATATATACAATTTTATATACAATACTCTGTATATATAATGCAGCAAATAGAACGTACCGATCACGGAAAAAATCGTATACATCCGGCTGGGATTACCTTCAACATCATCACGGCTTTTTCACGTCAAGTTTAAGAGTCCCGCGGGATTATATTATAAATCCTAGTCTCTTCCGGCGCTTACACCTTGTTATACGTATATACAACACGGTGGGGACAACGAAGGTTTCCAGTGTAATCGCGGCCAATTATACGATTTTAAAATTAGAAATAAATAGATCGAAAAATGCCTCGCTATATATATAATACTACCACTACCACTCTTGTATATATATAATTATGCAATTACAAACCGCGTATACACACACATGGTGCGTGCGCGCTCGCGCAGTGAAGCAGACACGAATGCGATCGGCCGCGCACAGCTACACTTATAACCCGTTCCCCTCCTTTTATCTCCGAAAATGTATATCCGCGTCTCGTTTTTTTTTGTTTCTTTCTCTCTTCTTCGTGCGTTTGTTATATCTTTTCAAAAGTGTATGTGTGTGTGTGTGTGTAACGTTGCATAATGATCGCGTAACGCGCAAATTCGCCAAATAGATATAAGACGTATACATATACCTATATACGCAGGTGAGGATGAGGCACGTCGGATGGACTTCTTTTTTTTTCTTCTTTTTTTAATTAAGGAGAGACAGGATTTACGGGAAGAACAGTCAACGCGCGTTAACGGTGTTATTGTTATACATTGACAAGGGTTTTGTCGTTCCGAAAATTAAAGCTCGTTCTCTAGCTAATAATAATAATTTTCTATCCAATTGTTTGGTACCTTATATCTATATACTCTACTCTCTGGGAAAATAGGAAGAATGTAAGAGAGCTGAACGCGCTGTACACTTCGCTATCTACTTGTGCGCACGGGCGAGTTTCAAATCGCGCGCGAGCCTCCTTGTATGCGTAATATTTTTCTTCACGCGATTGGATATATAGTTATTGTAAAAATGATGGAAAAGTACCTGCTATGTATACGTATACATATATGTATATAACATAAGCGAAGGTTATATATACGGATATACATGGAGAGAATCTGCGCGAGTCTTGCATCAGGTGCGTCTTATCTTGCGCGTCTTGAAAAGTAGAGTATGCAAATTTTTCATGCAATTAAGGGAAACCAAGATTTGGTGAGAGAGTGATTAATTGTCTTGATGGTGTATTATAATGGGACCTTGTTCGTTATCACGACTCTCTGTCCTTTAACGAATTGATAAAGAAAAATTTTCCGCAGACAAATTCTGCGTCCTTTTTCCTTTTTTCTTATCTTTTTAGACCACAAAAAAGGGAATTTCTATTGTAATGTTTGTCTCAATTGAAATGCGAATCGCGATATCAACGATATTACCTGGTAGTAGTAGTATAGGAGTTTCGCAATAGCTGCGCGCATAATATTCAGGGCCAGACATACGCACGCGCGCGCGTCTTTTGGCGGTTAATTCAAAGGCCGCAGCTGGCACAGGTGACACGATCGCCAAGAGACAATGCACGAATAAAGTTGCATCGCGCGTGACTTTACACGTTCGCTGACGTAAAAAAAAAAATTTCGAGAAATAGTCTTCCGATCGTTTCCTTCCTTCTTCCTTCTTTTTTTCTTTTTTTGAAGGAACGCGCGATACGTGGGATTTACGACGCCGTTTGTAATATAAACACAAGATTGACAAGGATATATATGCTATATGCGAATAGTGTACACCTTTGCAAAGCACAGTTAGATCGTATAGATTTATTAGGTATTTAAAAAGAATACGCGTATATATAAAAAAGCATAAATTAAAATAATAAATATATCAACGTAAGATATGTATGTCCTCATTGTCCCACTGTATATCCGCTTACGCGCGGTTCTCAGAAAATAAAAAGGGATGAACAATGAATATTATCCATCTGATATGATGATGATATATATGCGTCACTTCTATACGCTACGTAAACAAAAATCAGTGCAGCGGCCCGGTTTATTGTTTACTCTATACCGTATTACAGTGCAAGTCTTGGGCGCTCCAGAAATGCATACGCGCGTGCGAGATGTCAAGGAAAGCGCGCAGTATATTGCGTGTATATATATATATATATATATATATGATATACGTGTTAATAACGATTAAATGGTATATTACATATACCATCCCTCCCGAATTAAATTCAGTTGATACTCGTCCGATCCAGTCAGCATAATGTACAAATGGGGGATCGATGTTGTTACGCGCGCACGTGCAAAGAGATGCGCTCGAAGGAGCGGAACACAATGACGCACCTCCTCCTCCTTCTTCTTCTTCTCCTCTGTGTGTGTATACGAGAGAGAGATATATATGTATATACGAAGGAGACGAGGAAGAAGAAGAAGAAGAAGAAGGAGAGAGAGAGAGAGAAAGAAAGAGTGAGCGAACGAGTGAGGAAGGGGTATATAAGAGAAGTCGTTCGTTGGGTCCACGAGGATAGTGTAAGCTCGACGCGCGTCGCGAAAACTTTTCCGTCCCTCTATCGACCATCAAGTATATACATATACATATAGATACATACACATAGACGTTACGCGAGTATATATATATCCTACGTGCCAGGCTGATTTATATATACGACCAGGCGTATCTGCGCGCCTCGTCCAGTCTCGGTCGGGCCGCGTATACTATAAGAACGTACAGGAGCTACGTTTAAGTTTTCACGTATATAGTGCCTTTGTATATATACCGAAGTAACAACAACAACAAGCAACATGAAGATTCTTATGCGAGCTGATACCCATGTGAACATCGAGGTGCCAGGGAATGCACCTGTTGCTAAGTGTACCTTTTCTCAGGTTAGCGGTTCTCGAACTATGTGAATGAGAGAAAGAAAGAAAGAGAAAGATTTGTACGAGAGGTTATGACGAGATTGTAGTTGTTGTCTTGTCGAGTATTTAACGTGAGAGATATTGTGTGTGTATATATACACATACTTGTATGATTTGCAAGGTCTGTAGGGATATTGAAGGAATGTTTGTCAATATAGTTTATAGTATATGTATTGCAGTAGTAGATTTTTATTATGAGATGTGTGAAATATATTTTCGGAATTGGGTATAGTCTGTATGCTGAGATAACAGGGTTAACGTGGGATATTGAGAGGAAAAAAAATTGTATATACTCAAAGCTTTAAAAATTATAGAAGCCGGAATGACTTTAAGTTTGTTCGCGCTTAGATCTGTTTATATAATTTTGGCGAAAATTACTAGTAGTAGTAGCACAGCCAGTAATTTCACGTTTTCGCGTGTATTTACAGGTGCTAGCGGCGTTCTCCGTGTCGCTTGGTTCGATGGTCGTGGGTTTTGCATCGTCGTATACATCGCCAGCCCTTAGTACCATGCAGAACCGCACCATCACGCCCGAGTTCGAAGTGTCCGCTGATACTGTAAGTATACCTTCTTTTTTTTGCTATTTCGTTTGATTATAATTTGAACAAATGCGAATTTGGTGTTTTTTCTTTTTTGTTTAAAAAAATCCTGTGTCGTTTTTTTAAAGAGTGCTGGTCCAATTTCGAAAATTGAAATTGCAGTATAGCTCGTTCAATGTTTATCGGTCCCAATAAAGATTGTCGTGGCTGTAAAACTGAAATTTTACGAGCCCAACGATCGAAAATTAACCAATTCGCACTTGTTAATCTGGCATGTTTACGCGTTACAGACGATAAAAATTTATAATTCATACTTTTCATCCTTCATATTTCACCGCAATTTATTTGAAAAAAAAAAGAAATTATTTATTATACTTAATATGAGACAAATAAATAAGTCTGTAAACTTGGCCCTAAAAAAATAACCCCATCCTTGCAATCTAACTCCCATAAATACTCATTACATGCAGTCGCTCGAACCTCCATTAAAATTATCCAAAACACTTGATCTCAAACGATTGTCTCTGTCTCTCACGTATACATTTTACAATGAATCGTAATGGACGAAATCTCTACGTGTGTATATATATATGTATACGTAGGAGAACGGGAGGCTCGGCAATTTTTTTTCTTCATCGGTTACATCCTCGTTAAGTCGTCGCTGCGTAAAAAAGAAATAAAGAAAACAAAAAGAAATCTAGACAGCCGGGAAAACGTGACCGATAAGTCGAAAATGTGCAGCGATTGGTGCACTATACACACTCACATTTCAAATTTTATTTGACAGCCTGCTGATTGTCCCGTCGTGGAATGTTCGACGTCTCTATTCACAACGCGTGTGTGTTGTTTCTTTCTTTTTTTTTATTCGCGCGAATTTTATTGACCAAGCAAGCGTACAATTGAAATGATTATTACTGTTAACGAGATCGTACAACAAACCAATAAAATCTGCTGCATTGATTCCGTGCTAGTCGAGCCAAACGTTTCCATATATCCAACGTCGCAAAGATTTAGTAAACGCGTAATCTATATATCACACAGGGATAAATATTTTAATGAAATTTTTCAACCGTGCCATGTTAAAATTACAATACCATTCAAAATTAACCCTAAATTTTTCCTATATCAATTTGAAAAAAAAAAAAAAAAAAAAAAAAAAAATTGACCTGTATCTAAAAACCAAGGCAACAGTATATAATTTTTTTCGCGCATATCCCCACAATCATTTTGTTTTTTTTTCCTTATCTCTTCGTCACGAACACGAAGGCGTGTCGTCTGTCTCGTCTTCTTTATAGCAATTGCAAAAAAAAAAGAATTCTCTCTTCCTTCAGGGGTCAATCGGCCGGTCGCGGCCTATCCTCCTTGACGCAAGCGCGCGTACGCGCTGGTTGGGCTGATTGGCCGATCCCCCGCGGGTGTGTATATGTGTGATGCTATTGGACAGAGACACACGCGATCGATGACGTATGAAGAGCCTGCTGATCTCTCTTCATTTGAGTGCGGGCATTTTCCCTTTGTTAACGCTTAGTGCGTCGTGGGGTATAAATAGGTCGCGGCACGGTTCGATTGAGATACACACGCGATTGTCTATTAGGTATATATATCTAAAGCGGTTTAGACGGTTTGGTTTTTGATTTTTTATTAAATTGTTGATGGGGGTTTTTTGTTTTGCTGTACTTATGCGTGACATCTTTTGAAACTTAAAAAATGGATTTCATCATTTTTTTTTTTGAGCACACCTATCAAACCTAGTGTTTAAGTTTTTCGTGAAAAACAATTCAATATGAAATTTGGAAGAAAGAAAAGAAAACTAAAGAACAAGAGCTTTTTAAATATTTTTTCAGAATTAAAAAATGTGAATTCCTTCAAACGTTATGCGAGCTTGAAGTTGAGCTTAGCAAAAAGGTGACAGAGCGTTAACAATTGACCCAACCATCGATCTTGTGAATTTTAAGCTCAACTTCAAGCTCACATAAATTTTGAAGGAATCAACATTTTCCAATTCTGAAAGAAGATTTGGAAAGTTCTTTCTTTAGTTTTATTTTCAGCTTTCCAAATTTTATATTGAATTGTTTCTGATGGGAATGATTTACCGATTAGTTATACCGGAAAAAGGATACCATTCGATGGACTTTGTTCAACCGCGAATTTCTCTTCTCGATACTCTAGCCAACAAGAAAAACCAGGTTTGATAGGTGTGCTCGAAAAAAAAATTTGGAATTCATTTCAATCAAAATTTTTCGTGAGATTCGCACATATGTATTCAGAAAGAGAGAGAAAGAGCTAGAATGATAAGGAAAAGAAGAGAAAACATATATACACACACGCTGCAATGAAATTATTAGTAGCCGTTCGCTTGATTCGATTTGATCCCTCCATAAATATCAATAACCGTCGTCAACTCACGAATAATTTCATTCCGGAATCCCGCAGTCGTATGCACCGATTTATATGCGCGCAATCACAGCCAATTAATCCTCGTTGCGACGACGTTCAACGTTGTGCCTTTACGGAAGCGCATTTGCGTCTTCTCAAAGTCAATCATTCGACGACGACGACGACACGACGATGATTATTTAGCGAAGTAGAGTTCGATGAAACGTAGAATGAAACGCGTGATGAGACTCAGTTGAGACGAGCCTTCGGTTAACCTGCAACTTTTCTTCCGCAACAGATCATTGAAAATCCAGAAGGTTGCGGTTATATGGAAACTCGCGTATAGTAACCTTTATTGTATACTCAATCAATTTATCAAATTTAACAATTTTGAACAATTTTAATTTATTATATATCTATTCAATTCCAATATAATAAAATTTATTTAAAATTAAATCACTTTATAAATAACAGCGGTCAGCGACTTGAACATTTACCACGTAATTACACAGGGCTACATTGTATGCATCAATCATTGCATGCTCGCATACCAAATGACAATATATTACGACGACCTTCGCTAACACATGTGTATGCATTTTTTATTTCAGGCCTCGTGGATCGGCTCGATCATGCCGTTAAGCGCGCTCTTTGGTGGTATCGCCGGTGGCCCTCTGATTGAGTACGTCGGCCGACGGAATACGATTCTCTTCACTGCGTTTCCTTTCCTGTTTGGTAAGTAATGATTTTTTTTTATCACAAAAGTTGCACGTTTAGTACTTATAGGTATATACGTGGAATAGATAAAAGATTCAGTTCTAATAAGAAGTTAAAGAGCTATTGATCAATTTCAAAAGTTGTTTAATGTCAAAGATCAAAAAGATCTGGGTCAGAGCAATGATGTTAGAGCATATATACATGGAAACGAATAACAATTTTTATTCATTTACAACATTAAAAAAACGTTCAATATCAATTTCTTCTATTACTTCATATAGTCACGGAAAAAAGATAATTCAACAACTGTTTATGCTTATCTTTCGCTAACTGCCCCCTTAAAACGTGTGTACCTACGCAAGAGAAATGTGGGCGCGCGTTTGCTGTGCGACCTTCATTCCCGCGCGGAACTGTTTGTTTGCTTGCTCGTACAGCACATATATAAGCATTTATACATATATATCTATACGTTGCTTCTGCTCAATTCGCGTGGGATGGAATATCCGAAAACCCACGTATATTCGCGCGCTTCCGGTTTCCAAGTTCGAGGCAAGCGTCAAGGATGTTTGCACTCAAGTTTGCTCTATCTTACCATGACCTATAAACTTATAATATTATCAAATCTTTCGTAACAATGATATTATACCTAAAACAACGGTGATAGAAAGATGCTTTAATTGTAAATTGTTGAAAATACTGTCAGGTATTTTGATCGGAACCTATTTGATTTTTTACAGCGTGGCTATTGATCGGCTGTGCCTACAACGTCACCATGGTCCTGTTCGGTCGCGCGTTGAGCGGCTTCTGCGTAGGCGTAGCTTCGCTCTCGCTCCCTGTCTACCTCGGTGAGACGATACAGCCTGAAGTCCGAGGATCACTGGGTTTACTACCAACTGCCTTTGGTAACATCGGTAAGTTCATTTCATCTGATCTATTAATTTTTCATTGATCAACGAAATGCATCCATTTTGTTTAATAGTATATTAAACATTCTCTGTAACCATTCTTACAGGTATCCTAGTCTGTTTCACCGCTGGTATGTACATGAACTGGTGGAAGCTTGCGCTCTTCGGTTCAGTTTTACCGATTCCGTTCGCTCTATTGATGATCATGATCCCCGAGACCCCAAGATGGTACATCAGCAAGGGAAAGACGAAGCGTGCCCGCAAATCCCTGCAGTGGCTTCGTGGACGCAACGCTGATGTCAGTGACGAGCTCACCACCGTCGAGAAAATGCACGTTGAGAGCGAGAGACAAGCTAGTCAAGGAACTTTCAACGAACTCTTGAAGAGTAACAATCTTAAACCACTACTGATCTCCCTGGGACTTATGTTCTTCCAGCAGATGTCTGGTATCAATGCCGTCATCTTCTACACCGTTCAGATCTTTTCGGTAAGCATTAATTACATTGTTATCCAATGATTAGCTTATCGTCTTAACTAAAAAAAAACAACATTATCATTTTGATTTTCCACTCTTCCAGGACGCTGGCAGCTCTATCGACTCGAACCTTAGCACCATCATCGTAGGTATTGTTAACTTCGGCTCGACCTTCGTCGCCACGGCATTGATTGACCGACTTGGTCGTAAGATGCTCCTCTACATGAGCAGTGTTAGCATGATCGTGTCACTGGTTGCTCTGGGTGGTTTCTTCTTCATGAAGCATATGCACATGGACGCTGCCGTTGCCAAATACGGCTGGTTACCACTCTCCAGCTTCGTTGTCTACGTAATTGGTTTTTCACTTGGTTTTGGACCCATCCCCTGGCTTATGATGGGTGAGATCTTGCCGGCCAAGATCCGTGGTAGTGCCGCTAGTGTTGCCACCAGTTTTAACTGGTCCTGCACGTTCATTGTTACCAAGACCTTCCAAGACATCAACTGGTTGCTGGGTCAACACGGTACCTTCTGGCTCTTTGCTGTCATCTGCGTCGTGGGTCTTATATTTGTGATCACTTGTGTACCAGAGACCAGTGGTCGTTCGCTCGAGGAAATCGAGAGAGGATTGACTGGACCAGTCAGGAGAATGAGTGCCGTGGCTAATATCAAACCAACGCCTATGGCTTGCTAGAAGCGTACAAGAGTGTAGTGTCTCCTGAATGGAGATTAAATGCCATTCCCTGGTAACAAAGGATCGAATATAACTCAGTCTGCGCAACGAGATGATGTGCCGACCGGCCAATTCTTTCGATAGTTCCATTATTAGCAAAGTAAGGACGCGTCGCGTCGCGCATTTTTCTCCTTTTCTTATGCATTTGTCCCCCCTTTTAGCAATCGCGGAGATAAATGTCTAATAGGGATGTTAAAAAGTGAGGGTAGGCCTGGGCTCCTTGCTTCGGCTATTGGCGGGATACCGTAAAAAGTCGAAGCAAGTTGTTTCCAGTGAACCTCCCCGGTGTGTACGCTTTCAATGACGAACAAAGATGTTTAACGTTTAACACGAAATACTATACGCCGTATACGAGACGACGAATTCACTGCAATATATTATACATATAGAGAGAAAGGAAAAAAAAACACGTCGATTAAACGTTCCTGCGAACCCGTATGCAACTCAATTCAGCGCGAGAAAGCAATATTTATAGGGACAAATGATATAATTAAATAATATAATTAAACGTGCTAGGAGAGAGGCGCTATTGGCCGTCATAAACGAACGAGCTACTTGTTCATTTGTTTTGACTTGTTTGGCAAGGGCGGATATATGATGAGAATGACGAAAGAGACGATGTTATATATACATATTGTATAAAAGCTGTCTATATATAAAGTGGTGGCTTTTGACTTGTTATTGTTTGTTGTTGTGTGTATGTATGTACGCGGACAATCTCATAAAAATGTTGATAACACAGGGTCTACCTCAGAGGGCCAATAGCGCGTCGCTTGTGTGCACGGTGATGATATGATGATGATGATGATAGGATGACAATTGTATAACGAGTGCAACGGGTGCGTAAAAAAATTACATAGGTTATTATATATATACATAAAGAACCAAGGTGCGATATTAGGATTAACGATGTAGCGTTTATATTATTATTATTATTATTATTATTATATACACGAATAAATTTAATATTTAATTTTCGCGCTTGACTTTCCTCATTCGCCGTTTGTAATGGAAAACGAACCGGTGCGAAAATAATTGTACATAGTCAGAGGCTGCTGCTTTTTCTCCTTATCTATATATATATTTTCTTCTTTTTGTTTTTTTCACGTAGAGAAACGTTGAACTGTTACTATATTATTATTTTGTTCTCCTTCTTTGTACACCGTCTTTATAGGAAACTTTACTCTCGTCCGATATATTTGTTGTTTATCAAACGACGACGATGTAGATAATTGCGTGTAAATAATAAGAGAAAGAGATATATATTATATACATACGGTCGTAGTTTTAACCGAAGTAGCGAATTGTAAACTTCCGATGATAAATCAATTTTTATGTTTTAAAAACAAAAAAAAAAAAAAAAAAAAAAAATTAACAAAAAATAACAAATTTACGTATAAAGCCCGAATAATAAAAAAAAAAATGAAAAAACATCTGAAATTCGATGATACTGATTGAAGCGGCGCAAGTTTGTTTGTGTAGACAGTTTTTTTAGCAGCGAATAAGACACTTGAATT
Organism: Torymus tubicola; assembly: GCA_035583055.1. Taxonomy (NCBI): domain Eukaryota; kingdom Metazoa; phylum Arthropoda; class Insecta; order Hymenoptera; family Torymidae; genus Torymus; species Torymus tubicola. The sequence goes on from JAWWEQ010000615.1 coordinate 51,027, forward strand.
CTCCCTAACTCTTTCGAGATGCAGTACTTAATTGCTGACGTGCAATTTTCGACTGCCTGGGAGGTATAACGTGTCGTTTTGTGCCGGAAAGTAAGAGAGTAGAATGAGTCTTTCTCTAGATCAAAGCGCGCGTCTTTCGAGTCTGAGACTCGATCATGCGAGGTAACGAAGTAAAAAAAAAAACGTGATATCTGAATAATTCCAATTATGCGAATAACTTTATTTTTTAGTTAGGTGATATTTTTAAAAAGATTATCTTAAGAAGCAATGGCTATTTTTGTAATAAAGAAACTGAAACGTTGATTAGTAGAAAAAGTTATATTGTAATCAATATTTATTGTTGTAATACTTCCCAAAAAATGCGTACCTGTTTCCGATGAGAGATGAAGAAAAAGAAAATAATTTTATCATTATGGAAAATAAATGAAAAAAGAACAATAAATATCGATGATGCATCCAACGGCAAAAGTGTTATGTATAAAAATACATTTTGAAATAACTATCTAGCACTTAGTGAGTTCAGTTGATTTTATAAGTACAAGCAGTGTATGTACTGTAAAAAGATGACAAAAAGATAAAGAACAAATTTTTCCATAAAACTGTAGTTATATTTTATCCCTTCCTTCTTCTATTAATAGTTTTGAGAAAAAATATGAAACTTATCGTTGAAAATGTGTCAAATTAATGATTCAAACAGAATTAAATATTCAAAAATATGTTAGAAATGATTAAATTAACAGTGTAGATAAAACCAATGACTATAAGCATTTATTTAAAACTGAATTTTTCATAATAAAAGTCAATATCAGCATTAGCAATTTTGATACTTGTATACAGTTTTACATTATAAAATAATTTGATATTTAAATTGATTTTTAACAAGATTTTAGTCAGAACTTTATATGGTTTGACATCTAGTTATTTAAACATGTAAAAGTATAAGAGGCACATATACTATAAATTTAAATGGCTTTCTTATTATAAAAAATTCTATGGTTAAGAAGTTAATTAAGAATTTAATTGAAAAAAATTCTTTGAATATCATCAGTTTAGTAATAAATTTATAAAATTTCATAATTATATTTAATATTTAATAACAGAAGTTGAAAATAAAGTTGAACTGGTAAATATCAAAATCAAATGTTTTTCAATACATTCTTTTATTCTTAGAATAATACTTTGATATTTAAAGAAATTTAATATTTCAAAAGTTCTATTATAAATTTACTTAAAAATTATAATATTTAAAAAATGTTTGAGGTTAGACATTAATTTGGTATAGACAGGGCAAACCCATACATGATGGGTATTCGCAATCAAGAATTTTTCATTGTACTTATATACGTAGTTACTACACTAGATGTATTTAGGTTATTTTTATTATTAAAAATAAATTTCAAGTTCAAGTATTTAAAATGGTTTTCATTATCCTATGAAATCCTTATATTTCATAAAATGATTCTAGATAAAAGGTAATTTTAATTATCTCAAAACCAGGATATCTGACTAAGCATAAAAGTTATCATTGTGAAAACTTGTTTAAAAAAGTTACACAACTTGACAGTTGTTTCACCTCTTGAAGCAACAACTTGAATTAATCAAAATAAATAAAAAAAACTTATTACCATCACTAATGCAATAGAAAATAGGATTTATATGTTTGAATAATATAAATTCCTAGAATACCATCCAACAAATATGTCACAAACACAAGAATAATTTGCAACAATTAAGAAGTAACTGAAGAATGTTCGAATATTTTCAAAACAACTGAATAAAGTGCGAATCTCAATGACGATCATCGAAAGAACAACAATGTAAACAATATCGTAGGTTATGTATGCTTTAACCGTACTCACCCATCACTTGAACGCGACAAATCGCGCAGGTATCGCACTCGACGTCCCAGCTCCACATGGCCACGGCATTCCATTTCTTCAACGTGAACATCTTCTCAGCCTTGTTACTATCCCCATCGCTTTTCTCTGCATTATCCTGCTCCGGGTCAGCCATCCTTGTACACTCTGCCAGGATTCAACTTTTTCACAGCAGCACTGCACTGTTTATACTAAACAACCTCCACCAAAACAACAGCGAACACGGCTCTTGCGAAGGATAAGTGCTGCGCGTGCGCGCGAGCAGCAGCTTTAAAATCTCCTCTGCGAAGCCTTTATATACTTCTCTTTCAGCTTCCTGGTAAAGTGTTGCTGTAATTGCCGGAGGTTTTTTAATCCTTACCGTTGATGCGCACGCGCACAATATGTTTAAATGCCCGGAAAAGGAAAAAAATAGTTACGCAGTTTTGTACGTATCAACGGAGGGCGTTGCGTTCATGTGTACGCGTCGCTGCTGACTCGGTGAGTGCTGCTGCCGCTGTGTGCAATATAATATATATATATATAAGTATATACAGTACAGACTACAGCGGCGCCTGTAAACTGTAAAGTGAGCGTAGAGGTTTGTTTTCTTGTCTGCGTTGTCGTTGTGTGATTTTTCGCACAAAACCAAGACAGCATGACAGAGGAGACGCAGCAGCAAGCCGATGCGACGGTGACGACGCCCCAGGAGCAAAATGCCACAGGTCATCCCGGTACCGACGGGGGAAAGACCAAGGAGTCGAAGAAAGAGAAGTGCCGACCCATGACTAAGGTTAGATTTCTCCCTGTCTGCGTCGAATGTAATAAGTATATTCGGAAAATGGGTTCTTTGCAGTTTTGTTTTGTAGCAATAACAATTTTTTAATGAATATTCTACTTACTGTTTCATTTGCTGATTATAGTTATATTAAAATATGCAATTAAGAAATAGTTTTTTAATAATCGAAACCTGACTTTGTTGTGATAATAAATATTTTTATAAACAATAAGGACACTTTAAAATCATTTTGTACCATTCAGGTTGTCATTAGGAGATTACCTTCAAGCATGACTCAAGAGCAGTTTTTGGAACAAGTTTCACCGCTGCCGGAATACGATTACATGTATTTTGCTAAGGCTGACATGTCACTGGGACAGTATGCTTTTTCAAGGGCGTACATAGACTTTGTTGATCCACAAGACATTTTTGCATTCAGAGAGAAATTTGACAATTATGTATTTGTTGATGCTAAAGGCCAGGAGTATCCAGCTGTAGTCGAGTATGCTCCATTTCAGAGGGTACCAAAGAAGCGAGTTGGCAAGAAGAAGGATCTCAAGTGTGGGACCATTGAGAGCGATCCTTATTATATCAGTTTCTTAGAAAGTTTAAAAAATCAAGAAGGTGATACCGCTAATACTCAACCAAAGACTGAGTACTCGTTTCAACCATCTGACCGTAAGTAATCTTTTTATAATATGTTGCACAATATAGTGGTATTTAGAAATGTTAAATATAATGTCTGTTTGAAATCTACATATTATTTAATAATTTAATGCATTTATTTAGATGCACCCAAAAAAGTCACTTCAACGCCGTTGCTAGATTTCTTAAAACAGAGAAAGCAAGAGAAACAACGTCTCAGAGATGAAAAACGTGAAGAAAAACGTAGAAGAGACTTGGAGCGAAAGAGGAGCAAGGATGAACCTATGGTTTCCAAAGTAAAAGAAATTTTTATAATTTATCAAAATTTTAGATTTTTTGTTATCATTGTTTTCTAATTTTATAATATTATATTTAAAAGGTTTTGAAAAATCTGGAAGAAAGAGAGAAGGAGAAAGACAAAGATTTTAACAGAGAAAATAAGGAAAATAAAGATGAGAAAGATAGAATATTACAGAAAGATCTGAAAAATCGTAATAAACAACAGAAGGAAGATAGATACAGAGACAAACTGGGACGAGATCGGGAAGGGACTGGGACCAAAGTTCCTACAAAGAATTTCCGAGACCGAGATGATCGAATTAAAGATAGAGAAATCAAACAAAATAAAAAACATGAAGAGAAGAAATTCTTCACCAAAAAAGAAGTTGCAGAAGTTCACGTCAAAGAAGAGCGAGTCCATGACAAAGAAGAAATTTCTTACAAAGAACGAAAGCTAGAAGAGAAGCGTGGCAAGAGTTACGAGAAAATGCGACAAGAAAAGAAAAGACTAGCTGAGACGCAGAAAAAACAAAATACTGAATCTACTCAAGACGAGCCCGATGAAGATCATGATAATATTGACGATGATGGAGACGAAGATGATGATGATAATTGTATGACAAGCTCGACAGAAAAAACTGAATTTGAAAGTAAACCTAAACTTAAAAACAAAAAAACTATCGATAGTGTGAAGAACAATGATGAAATTGAGAAAATGGAACATTCAAGTGATATTTGTCATGTATCGAAAACGGAATCGGCGGAAGAATCAGAATCGCAAATAACAAATACAGATGATAAACTGAAAGGTAGGTATTCTTATTTAAAATTAAGATATTAAAAAAAAAAACTTATAATGGTTTCGTATTTTAAACTAATCTCACATGAAATATTCAGAAGACTAAATGTATGATATAATTTTCTTATAAAATAATCTGTCTACACTTTCACAGAAGTATGCGAACGTCTAACTCCACCAACCACTGACTCCAGCACAAATCCTCCAGACCTTAGCCCAGGTCATCTGGATAAAAAAGCCAGTCCGTCCAGTAAACGGATAACCAAGCGTCGCTCATCCCTCGAGAGTGGCGGTGAGAACAGTACATCCATCAGCACGAGTGACAGCGGTGAGGCCAAAGACACGGACAGTGGTGCATCTTTACGTCGCCATAAATCTCTTGATGGTGGTGATGACAGCAATTTGCGCAAGGAGGTGGAGGACAAGGAAGGCAAGGAGGAGACCAGTGGCGGCAAAAAGGATCCGCGTCTCGAGCGTCGAATCCGCAACAAGGTGCGCTTGTCGTTATACGAGCTCGTCGGCACTGTGCTGCTGCGCGAGCTCCTCGCGCTCGTCCGCTTGTAATCAAAAGAGAATCTCTGTACTTGCGTAAAACTAACAGATGATCTTTTTTTATTTGGGAGGGAGGGAAGGACGTTACAATGCACGATTTTAGATTTGTAGATACAATTTTACGATTGTTTATAGTAGCTGACACGTTGTGATTATATAATTATTGCGATGTACCTGATTTAACGTGTGGTTTTAGCATTCCGAGAGACAGTATGATTTTCTTTTTTACTGTGATATTTTTAATCAAAAGTATTATTTTTAATTATAACGACGTTGCTCTGTTGGTATTAAAATGACTAACTTAGCTGATAATTATTGATTTTTAAAAGTTTGAAAAACATCCGACAATAACGCAACAATCAATATGTCTTAAAGTCTCTTTTATTTGTTCTTAACTTTTACAAACCGTCGTATTTATGTCTAAAATAAATACATAATTAGTTTAACGTTGTGAAAAAGTAAATTATTAAATTTGTTTATAAAATAAAAATAATTTTAAAAAACGATTTTACTTTTAACCCTTGCTCCTACTAATGCATGCCCACGTTATTTTTTTTAGTTAGTTTTTAGATATTTTCAACATCAATTCAACTGTATAACCTCATTTTGAAAAAAAAATCGATGGTTCAATATGTTTTGGAATATTCTACTTCAACCTTTATGATTTGCCACTTCTGTATTTTTCCAATACTTGTTTTAAAAAAAATCTATGCTTGCACGTGCGACTCGACGCAATCAATATTCATTATTATTATACAACTTATTGATTAAAAGCACGAGAACTAAAGAACTTTGTTGTTTAACAAACGGAAGTACAACTTGACTTTATTCCAGGACCGGCCAGCAATGGAGATTTACCGTCCAGGCATGGGCAAATTCAGCAAGCAGCGGTTGGAGCGTGAGAAGAGCAGTACCGAGGAACGTGCTACACCTTCGCAAAGCCCAACGCCCACGACGGCAACGATATCATCTTCGTCCACCACAACTGCGACGACGACAACAGCTACATCAGCGACGGGTAACAGTGCTTACAAGACTGGGAAACCCAACGGTGCAGAAGTGCGCTCGATGACGTTTAAGAGGAGCGTCAGCCGCGATGTTTCGTAGTCGCCGTTATAAGAGTAGTTATTTCTTTTGGTTGCGGCCCGGAGGGCAGTAGATTCTTGAGCTATTGATGATACTTTAACAATTTTTAGACTTTTTTTGACTATTTTATTAATATATCAGAACAGAAAGATCTGTTGAATCCTATTTAAACCTATTTTTTAGTTGGATTTTTTACTTCGGTATTGTATTCTATTAATATAGGTTAAATATAAGTCAAAAAGTTATGTTGATAGATTTTTCTATTCTGGACGATGTTTCATCATTTAGAAAAAGATTATTGATTCCTAAAACGAAGATAAAAATTATTCTCTTGGCTCGAGAATATGCTACCCACCAGCGATGTTTGAGGGAGTGTGCAACAAATTTGTTGATGAGCACGTTATCGGCGTCTCCAACGGTCAGACGACAAAAGGACTTTATTATTATTATTATTGTTGCGTTGAATAAATTTTGATGGATAATTTCGTGATTACTCGATAGCTAAGTACTAGGCTATAAGTTTATATAATAAAAAAAATGTACGAAACTTGCGAGTGTGAATGTTTGTTTGGTTTTATAAAAACGGATGTCTTGTCTGTTAATACATCATTCACGTCCTTCCACTTATCCAATTAATTATGTAAAAAATCAATTAGATGCCTACAATAAGAGTTTTTTTTTAAAAAACTATCACAAGTGGTATTTTTTTTAAAACCCTGATAATCAAATAAGAGTAAATTCTAATCGTGCATTCATATTTAGACAAGTAAGTATTCATTTTAATTTTTACATATTAAATGTTTTTTTTTATTTTTCATTTTTTTATTAAATTATTAGATATATAAACATAATGTTTACTCTGTAATCTGTATTTACTCGTCCGTATTTACAGTTATTTATCGGCTTTAAATTCGATAGAAATTTTAATGAAACTTATGGGGGTCAGGGGGTGTTATACTCGTGTACTCTATTTTACCGACATACCACGTTAAATTCTATATTATCAACCAAAATAACCGAAATTTTGCTCGAAAAATTTTTTAGGATGCCGTTAATATTTAGGCTCAAAACTGCGCAAGACGATAGATTATTACCTTATGCAGAGCATTATTTCTTAATAAAACGTCATTTGATATATTTATTTTGAAAATACAGCACAAAGTTACCGTGTTTTGTCGGTAAAACAGAGTATACAGGTTCAGCACCACGTTATGTCACGTGAACGCAAGTTTAAATTTCAGTTCAATACACTTTAAAACAAGTAAAAGTAGTTACAAAGTCTAGTTAGACACTAATTATCACTCGTTTTTTTTATTGTCATACCTACAGCTAGCTGATAACGTTGTACAACAAGAAAGTTATAACTTTTTCTACCAACGATAAACATAATCTATCCTAGTTTAAAATAGTTAAATTCTACGATTTAACTATTTTAAATTATAATTTTTTTTTCTATTTAAATAAGTGTAGCGATAAACCGTTTTAAACTCGTGTAAAAGATTCTACTATATATTTAACAAAATCTTCTATTAAATTCCATTATTACAATGTTATAACTGTCTATAAAAGGTATCGCAAAATGAGACCATGTTATTATTAGATTCGTTATGCTATATTATGGTTTATTTGCTCAAATCACATACTACTACTTTGAGATGCACACATTATCTATAGAAAATACTTTTTTGTTACTGATTTCGTTTTTCTTAAAATGATTTGCATATAACACCCGGGGTAAATTGTCAGTTGGAAGTTCTTTTTTTCGACGAATTATATCTATGATTCGGTCTGTACATATTCGCATCTAACTGCCAGCAATATGTCGAATCTTGGATTTCTGCTCTAGGTATACATCTTTAAGCGATAAAGTGTTAAGTATTTTCTCCATCTGGCTGCCAGCTCTAATGGACCCTTCTTTAATAAGGATTTTATTGTATACAATTTCAGACGAACTTGAAAGAAACTAGTATGCTACAAAAGTCTATCTGGTCCGTAACCTTCTGCGTTCTTCCATAAAAACTTGATTATAATTATGTTTATTTTGATAATTTCCTTTCGGAGAACTTAACTTTAGTATTATAAAACTTATTCATCTCTTTATCGTCGCTCCTGTAAGGATCATTATTTCCTTTTATGTTATTTTAATTTTAAACCAGAACATTAAAAGCTGTATATACCAAGATTAATTTTTATTCAGAAAAAGAAAATGATAAGTCGCGGGCGAATTCAAAACTATCTCGCGACAGGTGAAAAAGTAGGTTTTTGTCATAGTAGGCAGAAAATAGTATACTTTACACCTAGTAGGTATAGAGTGAAAAGTAGCACTTTACACCCGTAAAGCGCATTGCGTAATCCTTTTCGACTTTATACTCCTACATATGACGAAAAATGTTTTTCGGTTTGCAAAATAAGCAATAAATTTCCAATTACATATGCACTCAAAATTGGGTAACCCGTTTTTCTCATTCAATTTTGAATACGTATTTTGGTACGTTGTAGTTCTTCACTAAACTTACAACCTACCAAAGACTTTTTCTTCTTAAAATTCAAAATTGAATGAAAAAAACGGGAACCCCCAGAATTGAGTAGTAGCGTGGGAGTCACATCACCTTAAAAGCTACACAAGTGTATTATAAGTACGTTTTTTTTATACTTACCTCGAACCACACCGATCGACCGAAAATCTCTGTGTTAACAATCCCATATACTCATATATACACACATCAATATATACGTCGAGTGACTAAGAACAAAGCAAAAGCAAAAAAAAAGTCACCCACACTCGCGCGCGATAGAGGCATGTAAAAATAAATACAGCACGCGCCGATAACGATCATCTCGCGCGGAGTCGTCGTCGTTATAGTCACAGTTGTATATATATCTATATACGTATAATAGCAGTACTATCGTCGAGGCGCATCTATCATCGATTGCCTTCTATACTCGCGCGCGCGCGCGCGCTTTGCGCTCGTCGTCGTATATGCGAGCGCAAGCCGCGGTTAGTTCGCGCGCGGCAAGATAAAGAACCGCTTCAATCGTATTATATACTCTGCGGATGAACGACGACGTTGTCGTCGTTGTGGAGAATTGTGTTATAAAAGTGCGCCAAGTGCATGTGTGTGCGTGTATAGGGATAAAATGGAAGGGAAGAGAATTTGACAAAAGGTGGATATATAAAAGTGCGAGGTTTTTGGTATCCTGAAGAATCGAACAAATGGTAAGAGAGATGGATTATAGATTTAAAGTGATGAAAGGGTATATAAGAAGCTGTAAAAAATGTAAGACAAGTGTGCGAAGAGTATATAGCGATCGTTATGTTCGATTTGTTACTTTTTCATTGTTTTTTTTTATGATATTGGTCTATATACGTTCCACTTATATAGGAATCAGTATAGATCTATATACTTGATAACGAATAAAGTATGCATGAAATCGTGCAAGTTCAAACAAAGTTTTTCCGTTACTTTCGTATACACACATATTAAGCCATTATTTCCTGCTGTTAATCACTACTACGCGTCTATACGCATATCAGTAGCTTTTGGTCACTATCGGTACACCAATTACTTGACCCAAGTATACACTAAGAAACTAAAAAGGTATAATCTGAATACACGGAAAACATTACAGAAATGCAGCGGTAACGATCGATTAGAATTGCGACTGTAGCCTGGTACAATAGTAACAATTATTACCATAATCATCAAATTTTTATAATCATAATACAGATAAGAACTGCCCCGTATACGCTTTTATAATCGTCGGTTCCGATCAAGAGCTTTTATATATATATTTACATCAATAAAAAAACCGTTGACCAGCGCGCGCGCGCGCGTGTGTGTGTGTATATATGTATATATATATATATGTATAACGAAAACTTCCGGGATCGCTCTTGACTTTTATCTCGCGCTATACCTTTAATTCCATTAGAATCCTTGGCGTATATACTAACGAGGAGATCGGCTATTCGGTATTATATATACATAACAGCGCGCAGTCGCTATTCGGCCGCTGAACGAACACAACGATTGTAACGTATAATATAATATAAGTATATAAAGCAGCCAAAGTGAGAGGATTGCCGCAGCATCGTAGCCGATATTCTTGCCTCTCGGTGAGCAATTTTTACCTTCCTTCTTCTTTTTTTTGTTGCACTTCTCTCGATTATTAGAAACAAAGAGTAGCGGAGCTTGATTTTTATTATATATATATAATACAAGTGGTTTTTCGCCGAGTCACTACAGCATTTATGTAAGATAGAGTGACACGCCTACAATAAGGCAGTAGTAGTATATATATACACGCGCGCGGTTGCTATAAATTGATATATAAATATTAATGCAGTGCGGAGAGTGAATTAGCGAGCGGTGATGAAGTCTTGCGTTATAGTATATATATATACGCATGATGTGGTGGTGTGGGGATATAATAGTGAGAGAGAGAGGAAAAAAAAGGATTTTATCGTCGCTCTCTTATAGCGAGGCTATAAATGTGCCGTGGATCAGTGGATCATGGATTTAAAGGTATAGCTTTGTACGAGAGATGAGTCGTTATAGATTATGTGGATGATCACGTGGACGCACGCGCGCGATTTTTACGCGGTTATTTATATAGTTGGTTAATTAATGATGATGAGCGTGAATAGTTGTATTGTTCTTAGGTTTATGTATATAGCTGCTGGGTTTATTTTATTGCTCGGTTAAATGAGGTATTTAAAAAATCGTTGGATGTCTATACTTGAAATAATACTTACATGAAAGTTGATTAAAAACTGGAAATATGCGTAAGATGATGAAATAATACAATAATTTTTTTGTATATATAAATGGTTTAAAATTTTATACAAATTCTTAAAAATCTGTTCGAATAGGATATGCATTTAAATATATATACAAAACGTTCGCGTTATATCGATTCCGCATTAATTATTAAATTAGAAATACCGTTAATCGATATATGTAGAGAATAATTTTGAATCGTGTACTATAGTATAGAAAAAAAAAGAATTTTTTTTGCTTAACTAATGAATGAATTATATTTTTAGATCTATGAACACGTGATATATTCACGCCCATAGAAGTTGTAAATCTTTCGGTATAATTGATAGGTGCAATTAGCTTCATCGCGAACGATCGTGCAGGCATATATAACTAAAATTGAACGTCGCTAAAATGCTTTTTAGTACGCACGTTTACCGTATAATTTTTCCAGCATTCAACTTGTTTGTACAATAATTATATAGCAACGTAACAAGCAAAACTTGTTCAACATATATTTTTATAAAAAAAAAAAGAAAACCCCTTTATTTATGTAAACCCATAAAGCAAATATATATATATAACCGCATCCAATATCTGTTCTACTTATACACTACAACATACCATAATCTGCATCAAGTCACCTTACCACCCACTCAAATATATAATATATATATTCAACAACGATGGGGAACTTCTATTACGACGAATTTTATTAACCGATCATCACACACACACACACACATATTGACAGTAACAAAAAAAAAGGTATTCACGCTTTAGACAAATCCATGGCCGCAGCAAGCATATCGCGGTACTCGTTCTCATAGATGACCTTGCTGCCGGTAGCGGGCGAGGCTGAACTAGCTCTGCCTCCGTATTTCACGCGCTCTAACGGCAACCCGAGGGCGTGTGCTAGACGTTCGCGTGCGTATTGGAATCCACCCATGTTGCGGTGCTCTTCTTGTAGCCACATTATTGTCTGTTGGATTAGAGGAAATTTTATGTGATATATAGGGTGTTAAGGATAATGGTTGTTCTTTTTTGTGGTTCGATTTGAGATGGTTTTGTTGGTGGGAATTTGTTTAAGCGAAATTGTTGTTGGTTCGAAGTTTAAATAAACGATTTGATTTAATTAAATCGGTAAATTAGTAAATATGTTTCATATTGAAATAAAAAATTTTTGTTTGCTACGTAAGAGAATGTCAAGGTTTTGGATCGCGGATGCGATTTAAGTTAAATTTCTTTAAAATGATTTGAATTGAATTAAGTAATAGAAATGCAAAGTTAAAATTATAAACATTAATTATTAATTGGTGCTGTAATTTTCTTCTGAAAAAATCAGGCAAAAGTTAGAAGAAAAATCTTTTAAAATTATCTATAAAATTATGACTAAAAAGTGTTTATAATTAATTCTATACTTCGTTAAAGCATTAGGATTCAAGATTATTTAATATCGTTTATATTTTGACATTCATATAATCGTTGCACAAGGTTTGAGCTTCGCATCCTTTGTTCCTGAAACTTGACGTTCTCTTTGCACGTACACCAACAAGCAACTCTATAAGAAGCAGCAAAAACTTGTAGTAAAAAAAAGACAATCACGGTCATGATTCACATTTCCATATGATGGAGGTGTGTTTTAACACTATATGCGTCTATAATTCCTTTACAAAATAAAAACGTCTTATATCAAAGCCAACAGCGAAGTATAAAAATATCAGAAACATCAATTTCTTAAATCAAGATTCCTGGTTAGTGCACGAGATATCGTTGTAACGACGTCTGACTGTAAGTTTTTGCTCATGCCTAAAAAAAACCTTTACCCCCCAGCGTCGTTACAATCAGATTACAAAACCAACGTACTAATGAACATCAAGATTAAATAGAAAAAACCTTCAACGTACATTAGACTTGGGATACCTCGCCACCTCTTTCTTGACCAACGCATATGGAAACGGGCACAATTGTTCGACCCTCACAACAGCAATCTTCCCATCCAATTCCTTCTTCTTCCTCTCGGCAATTATATCAAAATACACCTTCCCACTGCACAACACAACTTTCTCCACATTTTTCGGCTCTTCCATTTTATCCCCTATCACAGCTTGAAATGTCGTACCTGGTCCAACATCCGCATACGGCGATTGAGCTTGAGGATGTCGTAGTAACGATTTCGGCGACATGATCACCTATATATATACAAAGGGAAAGATGATGATTTTTTTTCCTTTTTTTAATTTTTTTTTCTTTTTTTCGTTATCGTTCCTCGAACCTCGCGAAGGCCGCGAGTGGAGAATAAGCGTCTTATCGCGGAAACATACGTTCACGCGCGACTTGGACGCAAGCTAGCTCGATTAGTAAAGTGGCAGTGCTCGGTAAGCACGGACGCGGTGAGTGAGAGAAGAAGTGTATATATATATATATATAGCAAGAAGTGTGTGTGGATAATTGGAGGTGTTTCGGAAGTGCTAAGGAAATCGGCAGATATACATGGTAAAGTGTTGTTATGTATATAGTTAAAAGAAACAACAAAGTGTATGTGTGTATATGTAACTGTTGTTTTGGGGGAGATTTGCGAATTTATTAAAGATTGAGAAAATTAGGATATCGTTAAGCAGGGATATGTTTGTATCTTTATCGATCTTTCGGTCTGTCAATATTTACTAAAGGTTTGTTAATAGGTGCAGCGCGCGACCCTTTACCATAGGCTATTTTTAACGTCTGACTTCGCACTTTATCTTTTTATAGTTTCTTTTTTGTCGTTAAAATCGCATCAAAAAAATAATAAAGTGTCTCGATGATTAATAGTCCTTAAAGTGGTACTTCTTCAAAGATTAATACCGGCTGATAATATAAAAATAATTTTTTGCAAATCAATTACAAAGTAGACTATTCATTAAAAAAATACATAACTCATTTGCCCATAAAAAGCTCATCAGATCATTTTCATAATATTTTGTAATACGTAATAAATTTCCCAGTCGGTACCCATTAATTCCACCCATAATTATTCATAATTCAAAAAAGTCAATACGTATAATGTGTTACACTTACCAAGGGTTTTCTAAACGGCATAAGAATCTGCCTCCTGAGTGCATGCATGACATTAGCCGGCGTTGTCAGATTGCAAACGATCCAATTGATGTGAAACAATTGCGCGGTGGCCGCAGCCTCAGGATCGCCGCCACTTGCCTCGAGGAAATCGTCACCCGGTTCGTCATCGGCGAGTTGTAAAAAACGCTCTAATCGAGCGGACGAATGTTCTGGGCCTTGGCCTTCCATACCATGGGGCATCAATAGTACTAAACCAACTTGACGACCCCACTTTGTTTGGCCTGATGAGATCAGGTTGTCGATGATTACCTATAGAAGTTTTCGCGTTTTTTCTTTTCATTTTTTATTATTTTTTCTTATTAATGGTTACGGAAAATCGTTGTAATTGTAGAGTTGAAAACGTTTTTAAAGGAAACTACGCTACTTTTTTCGTGTATTGAGGTAATTCATGCTTATCGTTGTATGAAGTTCGCTAAAACAACTTTTTTGAAGTTTATTTTTTCAATTTTTTTTCCAATGTACTTCATTATAATTATGTATAATGTATTACTTAATTTTTTTTATATTCTTTAATATTATATATCATTTTTTTACATGAATTTCATATAAATTTGTAATTTTTACTATACTAAATATCTCAAATAACTGATAAGCAAAATGACGTATTATGTTATTTTGGAGGAATTACGTTTATAGATATTTATCACCAGATTAACTAATACTATAGATCCCTATATAAACCGGATGTATCTTATTTGCAAAAATTTAGATAAGTAAAATTTAATTAAATTCATTAGAATGTAATGGTAACATAGTAATTAATACACGACTATAGATATATACTCTGAGATTCATTGATGCTTTTATAAAAAAAAACGATGTAACAAAATTAACATGTTAAAATAATTACCTGACAGTTATTTGCAAAATCACCGAACTGCGCTTCCCAGATCACGAGGTTCTCGTGGTTGTACGCAGAGTAACCAAGCTCGAACCCTTGAAACAAAATATCACCCTAAGTTGATTATAATGAACGCACGTACGAAATGTAATTTTATTTTGTTCAATACAGGATTAAATCTAGTTATAATAAGTTTGTATTTTTTTTTCTGAAGCATTTTCATTTTTTATGAACCCAACTAGAAAATGAAAAAATTTTTTTCGTGTACTTAAAAATATTTGTATCAATTTATTATATAATTATAAAGCTTCTTTTTATAGGTTGCTATCGAAAAATTAAAAGTATGATAATATCAAAGTACTTTAAATTTAGACAACGTCATTTATACACTTATATTTGCTGATAATCATAACGCTAAGAATTTCAAAGTGCTTTTAAATGGGTTGTTAGTCGCATGGAAATTAAATTCATTGATAATAATTTTTATAATTTCATGATTAACAAATATAAAAAAAATTAATGAGAGATATTATTTTATCTAAGTTATTACTAATTTGATTGATTACTTATGATTCACTTTTTCGAATGATTGTACATTTTTTATATTTTCGTCATTCACGATAAGTTTTTAACAAATCTAGATAATATTATCATCCAAAAGTGCGATATAATTTTCATGTTTCTATATAATCTGATATTTGACGTACCTTCCAATTACTAACCATAAAATCAGAAATATATTTACTTATTATTTAAATTATTTGAATAATATGTTTCAGTTGAAAATACTGCAAAGTAATAATATAGAAAACTAAATTTTAACCACGATGAGTCTTACAAATCCTCAGCCCTTTGCTCTGTTCCTAAAAACCCTAATTTCACAACCACATCCCCCAAAATTTTCTCAATATCACAAATATCAATAAACGAATCAAGATCATATAAATATATATGTAGATACCACAGACGCCGTACTCGGAGAGCGACGAATTGCTGACAGTGTAATTCGCCTGTCCTGGAAAAGCGCTATTGAGCATATTAACCCACGTCTTGTCACGTTCCTGATCGTGCACTATATGCATCCGATGTGAGAAAGTACCACGTTCCACGTCTTCCCCTGATAATCGCACATGATGACCAGCTTTGAGTAGACTCAAGAACGCTAAACATTCGCCCATTGCCCAATCGATTGTACGACTCGCTGAAAGCTTTCTACGCCGTTCCATTGTTCGTAATACCTATAATATATGGTTCAAGTTTAAATAGCATGTATACTAACGTCATGAAAAATTCAATTCGCATAAGTATGTATCGTATACGTGTCATAACTAGCTAGCTTTTTTGGCTGGTATTATATATACAATCGTTACGTCAAAAGCGATAAGAATCGAGTTTGTATATTTTAAAAGGGTTTTCAAAAGTAAACTCTGGGTGTGGACTACGGGGGTCGATGAGTAAGCTAATACGGATAAAGGATTTTTTTTCCGGTTTCATATGTAAGCTAGGCGGTCAAAAGTGATTCATCCCCGGTTTATGGTAGTAGCAGAAGAAAAAATATATTAACTCTACCGTCTTTCTCGTCCATCGGTTCTGCCGTAGCCCCTGCTCTAAGTCGTCCTCTTCTCTTATCACATCTTCTC
>JAWWEQ010000626.1:0-67359 GCA_035583055.1 Torymus tubicola
TATATATATATATATCTATAGATACGTAGGTTCGCGTAGCGGAATATTTTAAAGGAAGAGAGAGAGAGAGAGAGAGGATTTCCTTAATTGCTGGCGAATGAATTAATATTTATGAAAGGAGAGAGAACTGCGCTGGACAAGCGTTGGAATGTTCGATGTGGAGCTTGACACTTAGAGAGTGTTAGGAACTTTATGAGGAATAGTATAGAAGGTGGTGGAAACGTGCGTTTATGGAAATTATCAAATTTTGAGGAATTTTGGTTTATTTTGTAAGAACAGGGAATAAGAGAGACCGTATACAGATATATGGAACGGAATTTGATACTGCTATACGTTGTGTGATTTATTACCATTGGTCGCATTGCGCGGGTGACGCTACAGTGACGGAATATATTGATATTTTGAGCTGGTGATGTATTAGGAATCCCGATGAAACAATATACTAAAAGCAAGAGAATAAAATGCCGGGGAGGGGGGAGAAAAAAGGGACACGCTCGAATTACAGGTAATAAATGAATTTAATTTACTCGAGCGACCTTTTTACACAAATTTATATAAGCTCCTTTATCGTTTTATGAATTATTCAGTCGTAAAAAACGGGAGAAAAAAAAAGATTTCAGAGGACATAAAAGTCAAATAAAAATATGAAAAAAAAATGTGAAATGTTTCTAGGTCGAAAGTATATTCGTAGTTTTTATTCTATTATTAATAATAAAAATCGTAAGAGGTAAAATGTAATATCTGACATATAGAAATAAACTTTTAAAAATGTATTATACATTATACATTCACGATGCACTTACAACCACGTCTGATCTAACTTTGACTCAATCTACTTAAAAAGGAAAACATTTTCAGCTTTTCCATTCACAATACATCGCTGATAAATCTTTTCATCATTTCTTGACCACTGAATACAATCGGCACCCCTAATCTCCTCCGGCGCG
This sequence comes from Torymus tubicola, assembly GCA_035583055.1. Lineage (NCBI taxonomy): Eukaryota > Metazoa > Arthropoda > Insecta > Hymenoptera > Torymidae > Torymus > Torymus tubicola. Next base: position 948 of record JAWWEQ010000626.1, read on the forward strand.
AACTTCTGAAATAGAAACATCAACTCTCCAACTCACCCACAGTATATATATACATTCAATAAAAAAAAACAACTTCTAACAGCTCAACACGCCAGCAAGAAACAAAAAACAAGATATCCCATTCGCCTCGTATATCATCGACGGCATAAGCACACAACGAAGTGAGAAAGTCGATTCTCGCGCCGAAAAAAATGCGCTCTAGTATCGGACACACCGCTTGCATACGCGTGCGTCTCTCGCATCCTTCATCCATATATACATTCCAGCTAATCCCTCGACGCGCGTCGCTTCTATTCCCTTTTCCGAAAAAAAAGTAGGAGAAAGAGAGAGGGAGAGAGAGAATAGCGCTACCGAAGAGCCAAAGATTATATAACACGGCCGATAATCACCCGGCAGACTGACGGCACGGGCCCGTGCAAATCCGCGAAAATTCCATCGTCGGTGAGCTTCCCTGCCTGCCGTACACGCGGGCGTGTGTGGAATAGAACCAAATGGAAAGAGGAGCAGGAGGAAGAGAGATAGAGAGAGAGAGAGGGAGACAGAAACGGAGAGCTTTTGTAAATATAGAAGCTCGGGCAAACACGGACTGTGTAATAAAAGCTCGTAACGCCCGGTATTGGCAAGCCTTGATTTATCCCCGCCAAGTGCAGCACCGCCAGTAGTAGTAGTAGTAGCAGCGCAGACACATATATATGTATGTATATGGACATATATACGCGAGTCTCTTTCTCTCGCACCTAGACAACTCTTCCGTTTCGTTCTTCCTCTCTAATGTCCCACACCGGCTTCTTATCCACGCGTGCGCGACGGAATTTATGGCTCGTCGAGACGCGCGGCGAGCTCGCGTATATATATAGAGGTGAAAGAAAGAAAGAGACACACACACACTGAACGTTTTTAAACTAAAAATAATGATAGACCGGGCTTTTCCGTTAACTTGGTTTATAGCGGCCGATTTTGGATTTTACGAGGACGTGGAAGCGCGCGTCGCGCGGGGATATATTGCTAGCGACACGCGAGAGGTTCAATATGGGAAAAGCGAATATAGTGACGTGGAGGTAGTACACACATACGCGTGTGTATGTACATGTGTGTGTATTGGTATTTTTCTCGAGGACGGACGAAGCTGATGGGAAATTGATGTTTGGGGAATGAGGATTTCTGGGAGAGATGTAAATTTGCGTTTGCAGTCGAAGCGATGATGTAATAGCGTTACGAGAATATCGAATGTGAAGTCCAATGGGTATAGGCGAAGTACGAAAATGATTTAGGAATAGTTGTGTAATTATTGTTGCATACGAATTGAAGGTAATGCTTCAAGTTATATTTATGATGTTGAAGAATCGACGTTAATTATAGAAGGTGATTATCATATTGTTTGAATATATTTAAATTTACAAAGTGTTAAAATTGATTTTCTTATTCTTTAAAAAATGAGTTAAAGCATATACGTTAAATAGATATAAATACAAATGAGATAATAAATCACGTGGATTAATTTTAAGGGTTCAATCCCCCTCTTGGGTATACCATCGTCAAAGGTCTGATATTACAAGACAACTAACTTACTCGTGTGATTAAATAAACTTTCATTACATTGTTCCCGAGTCTTTTCGCATGAACAGAGGTTAATTTTCCTTAAAGTTAGCTGAAGGGACAAAGCCATCCACCTTACGAAATTCTTCATTGCGAAACTTAATCTTATTATACGTTTTATGCCAGCCGTACCGTGGCATTGCCGTAGACTAGCTATCGTATATACATATACATTATACTTTTTAGAAGAAAAACTTTTAGATAACGATTATAATTAAGCTCGACATTGGCGTCATCCCTGTATTTATAAAATTACTTTAAAACACGATCATAAGCAGGACAGAAGCGCGCGCGACGTTCAATTGACCTAATTTTCAGCAGCAGCGAAAGTCGGGAGAAAGAGAGAAGGAGAGAGAGGAAGCCGAAACTTTACACCTCCGATATTTCGCGTCTTAACGAACTCGGAGTGTTGCCACTTAAAAATCAACTTGAGGGCCGTCACCCACAAGTATACTTACAAGTTACGCGACGCCCCGCCATCGAATTTATAATTTACACTTCGTAAAAGGGCAGATCGAGTTGTAGAACTTGTACGATCAATTAACCGAAAAATGGTTGTACGATGGTTGTGGAATAGATTAAGACTCGTTATTAAACCGTGTATGGTCGACCCAAAGTGAACGTGACAAAAGAGCGGTTCGAGTGTGACGCCCTTATTTGAGTGAATGAGCTAATATTTTATCAAGATAGTTCAACCTTGTTAATAATACTGAAACTACTTATACATGCATGGTTAATCGAATATTTTACAACTTTAAATCTTATCTAAAATCTCTGCTATAGCTAGAGTATAATTTTATCGTCACTGCATTAACTGAAAGTTAAAGTTAGCTAAATTATCATGTAAAACTTCATATCGTAATACAATCAGCTGTAAAGTAAAACATGACACAGTTCCAACATTTCTTTGTTATCACTATGTTTTACCCTTGAATAATATATAAATATTCTTAAAAATTAATCCACTAACAATGGTACGTCACCTATATTTCCGCGTCACTTATTGAACAGTTCCATCCACCCCATAAACGTCACATTCCACCTTCTTAAAACCTCCGCCACAAAACTAGACGTTCAATCCCCAATTACTTACTTTCCAATTGCAATGAAGAAAAAGAAGGAAACCTCCACCGCATCACCTCCCGCACACGCGTGTTACGCATCCGACCAAGTTACCCACTCGGTTGCAGCCCAATCAACGAAACTTTCTCTCTCCACCCGCCAACTACCCACGACCCACATCTACACATCATCGAAAACCAGTCGCAACTTCTTCTTCTCTCCATCTCCTACTCGCAACCCACACACACACACACATATAGACCTTGTTAGTTTCCGCGCGCTTGCTCGAATATCGCCGCGAGCGCAACTGACTCTACAGTCTCGTCACGTGCGCCGCGTTACGCGGTTACAGTATCGCCCTGGCGTTTCTTTGCACCTTTATCTTTCCCCTGCGGCGTATGTGCGCTCTCTCTCTTTCTCTCTCTCTCTCTCTCTCTAAGGTCATGCTCGAGCTTGGCAATATTGCTCTCGTGTTCACGCGCGGCGAATCGAAACGACGGTGGTTTTCTTTCTCACTCTCTCTCGCTTGCTCGCTCTCCGCATTGCTACTGCGTTGCATTGGAGGTCTTGTTGCGGCTTTTGGTTTTGTAGGTCTTTATTGGCGCACACGATGGCGCGATGGTGCTTCGAGGGTTTTAATTTTTCCCAGATTGCGGTGGAATTTCATGAGGTAGAGTGGATGTTTGTGAAGCTGTGTACGTATATATACGTATATAAGAATTTAATTGTTATACGCGGTATTTCGTTTATCGCAGCGCGTAGCTATATTTTTATAACTTTTGGCGTTAAAGTCTGTTGTAGTAGTGCTATTGGCTGTAAAGAAAATTCCATACGAACAATACTAATTCTAAGCGCTATATTCCAGTATATTCTTCGTTCACGAGTACAACCATAACCCAAGAGGTTTTCTTCTTTATACATTACCAGCCAGTGAAAATTTTCGATTAAAGTACCCTTCTCATCTGACATACCGTAAATCTCACAAAAAGCACATTGTCATCCTCTTCAATTCAATATTCAGCCTCGCCAACAACGATAAATCCCTTACAATTGATATATAAAAAGCCGTCTTTACGACGCGCGCCTCGACAATCCCCCTGAAATAATAAAAAAAAAAGATCGCATTATGTGTATATGTGTGTACATCAGGACGACTACTACGATGGCATAAATTGCTTGCTGGCGTACGCGCGCGCGTAGAAAGTGTAACGAGAGGTCAACGCGCTTTTTCGCCCCAGTGACATACGAGCGGCCATCGATGGAAGGGTCACTGGGAGAAAGAGAGAGAGAGAGAGAGAGTAGAGTAGTAGCAAAAGCTCGTGGACTTCCTTTTTCCGAGAAATTTTCGAGGAAGTCGGATCGGTGTAAATCAATTTCGCGCCCTCTAGTACCTTTTTTTTTGCTCAGCCTCGCTTCGCCTCATACACACACATACACACACACACATCAAGCGGGCTTTTCGGAATTGTTTCAGTTTTCCGGAATTTTCGGAGTGTAAGAAATGGGAACAAGGGGAATACACGATTTACGGATATTCGGCTGCATTTATTTTGTTGGTTTACTTTTCGTTAGCTACACGCTGCTAAGTTTCTGATTGATTTGTTTTCTATAATTACGTTAAATTTTGCACTTTTTGTATTTTCATTATAAAACGAAAGTAAAATTATATTATTTTTCATCTCCGGTTATTTTCATGAAATTTCCAATTAAAATTAGATTTTTTTTATGTTTTTCAAAATAAAACAGCCGTTAAAAAAGTCGCTGAAAATAGAGAAAACATCGAAATTGTTTCATAGGAGAGAATTTGAACGACATCGACGATAAATATTGTCAAGTGCTTCTATACCACCATACAATTTAATTATCTCGGAGCACCATTCCCATTTTAAATTTACTGATATAGGTTGCAAATAGTGCAACATCGATCACGCGCGCGCAATCGATTTGTTTGTTACGTGTACTCCCGTATACTCGATACCGCGTGGGCGTTTCCACGAACGATCTTTGCTGTCGTTCCGCATTTTCAAGATCTACGTTGCACAGCCAACAACCGACAGAACGAAATACTGTGCCCCCTAAAAACTCTTTTTATTTATTCAATAATGGCTTTCACAATAGACCGATAAAATTCGCTTATCCAATAAACAAAAAGGAAGGGGGACTACAACGATATACCGTTCGTTCGATCGAAACTTACTTCGCTTTTAACGAGACACACGATAAATCAATCTCCAAACGTCTTACGATCACCTTTACCTCTGACTCTCGAACAACAATTAGAACGTCACATCCTCTCTCTCTCTCTCTCTTTTTCTCGCATAATGAAGCCGCTTCTATCCCGGATAAATTGATTTAAAGGCCCCGAAGGCGAGTAGTCCACTTAATCACGGACTGGTCGTAGAGGGGTAGGAGGAGGAGGACCGACACCATAAACTCACCCTGGCGGCCCTCGGGGGGAAGATAACGGAAAAAGCCAGCAGCGGAATCGGAAAAAGGCGAGAGAGAGAGAGAGAGAGAGTGAGCTCCCTCGCCCGGAAATTAAGTTCGTAACTATTTGAACGGATGCCAGTGCGGCGCGCGCTAGGTGACTACTCCAGCCTGGAGAAAGAGAGGAGAGAGAAATTATTTCGTAAGTTTCGTTCGCTCGCTCGCGCGCAGATTGAGAATCCTTTAATTGCAGCGGACTCTCCGTCACGTTTTCCAGAGAGAGAGAGAGCTTGGTCGTGTGATATCACGCGCGAATGCAGTGGTAGTAGTGGTAGGGATCGAGACGCTTGGAGAGGCTATTTTCGGCCTCGTTACCGCGACAAACATTAAAATTACAACGGGACGGTCATTCGGGAAGATTTTCTCTGGGCTGCAGTTTATTTCCTAGGGAGGAAGTAAGGAGAGAATGTGAAAAGGTGGACATTGAGATTTATCGGGAACTGTGGTAATTGCGAGGTTAGGCACGATTGTTTTATAGGAACGCTTTTGTAGAGGATTCAAGTGGACGATAAAACTTAGTGAAATGTATAAGTTGAAGAGGTATCTGAGTGTTAGTGGTGTTGAAGAGAATGTGTAGGTGAATATTTGAGCTGCTTCGTATACAGTTATTCCATGCAAATAACTCGCGTAACTTGAATACTTTTCAATGCCGATATTTTTGACATGCTGCTCCTCTCTATTCTTGCAAAAATTGCGAAAAATCATATGGATTTTTAAAGTAGCAAAATGTAACTGTCACCGTTAGTTTGTTCAAAATCATGCTTAATTAGAATCGACAAAATCGATATGTTACAGTAATAGGATAAGCTAGGGAAAACTTTCCAAATTGTCACATTGCGAATTCAATTAACGGCTGTTTTTTTTTAAATCCTATCACATTTAGCGGATTTGCAGAGCGTCGAAAACCAGCTACAGCTAATGGGTATGTTTATCCGCTTTGAAACAAAGAGTATATTCGATGGCGTGTCAAAATGATTTTCCACGTTCCCATTATGTCAGCCATTTGCCGTAATTAAAGATCGTGAAATTTCGAATATTTGCAAAAATCAGTCGGAAAAATGGAAGTAATTTTATTATAAACGTGGGGACGTCGACAAGCATTATCTGGTTGAATATTTAAATTATTGGAACGGGATTGTTATTTTACAATTAGGAAAAATTACTTTTTCCTCGAACTAAAACATTATTCCAGTACATTAGTAAACAATACATCTTTTATACTCCTAAAAAATCTGCTCATAATCTCTTGAATTACCATAAAAAATTGGCTCTTCGCGCACCGCAAACCCTTCGAAAAAATCTCCCATCTTTTCCGCTTACACCAGACAAACAAACACACCCCTTCCTTCCCTTCTCTCCACTGCTATTAATTTTTTATCGCCCTCACTTTCTCAACCCTTCTCCTCGAAAATACACAAAAAATTTTCCAATCTCCCATCCGCCATTCTCCCTGAAATTACGAAAGACAAGAGAGTAGAGAGGGGGCGAAGCTGTGGCGCACTTGCGCTTAGCTAAGAAGACAGAGTATTCCAAGACATCAGTGGCACTTATCCGGACGAGAATCAAATTATGTCCGAGGCGACAAAACGGTAGGGGTGTGAGGGTCTCTCTCTCTTGCTCGCCGTCATCGTTCGTTATTATGCAAATGCATCTTGGCGCTCTCGCACGCGCGCTTATATATACATGTATAGACGCTGTACATAAGCCGGGAGGAGACGACGACGCTTATATACGGAAGCAAGAGCAAGAGAGAGAGTGTATGTATGTGTGTGTGTCTTCGAGAGGAGAGAGTGTATGGGATCGAAGCGTGACTGTTATCGCAGCGCGGGGATTTGACGTACTTACCCTCGGGGATTACGGGGCCCAGCTGTAGGAGCAGAGAGAGGGGAATGGAGATTGAGGTAATGATAATTAATTAGCCGGCCTGGATGCAAGGCAGTATGTATGCGCGTCGTCGAAGCCTCGATGATCGGGAGCTGATCGGGGCATGGGGAAAAAAAGGAGGTTAAGGTTGATTTTTTTGAATGTCAAGGTCAGCTGTGGGTGAGATATGCAGCCGAATTCGATGGGATAGTGTAGGTTGAAGGAAGGGGATGAAAATCGATTTTTCTAGGGAAGCGGTGGGGGGTAGACGAACTCGATTAATTATTCGTGAATTCGAGATGGGGGGATACCTATGAAACTTAAAGGGGCGACGACGTTAATGCCATTATACGGTTACTCGTAATTTTTTTTACCCTGTCTTCTTTTTTTATTCGGAAAAGTTGGCGCGGGTAGGTAACTTTATTACGATAACAAAGAGGCTGCAGAAGGCGAGGGTGTATTATGTTTAAGATTTTGATGAATTTAAATGGAGCCAAAACTCTTCAGCTATTTTACATAACAAATTTTGAAAGTTTATGAATTTTCATGAATTTTGTGAATTGAAGTCAGAATGTAATATTATGTTTCACTTCACAACATTATTATGCAATTCATTTTACGTGTTTTTTTTTTACGATTGATGTACTATTTCCAGCTTCATGGATATGATATGAATATTTGACGAAAAATACATACAAATTTTCAGGTATAAGATCTTCTTTTGCTAAATACACGTTTCTCGTTTCCACAAACACGTACTAAAATCCACATCACTTTACCAAAATTAACCGCGCACCCTGATCACACTTACCGTAAACATGTTATTTGCTATCCCAGTCTCCCAAAGACGCAACACTGTTGGAAAAACGTCTAGAGGCACAGAGATAAGCAATTTCGTTGTATCGTCGGTCCGCCGATATTTTCTCTCTTCGTCCCTCAACCATTCCTCGAAATTACTTGGCATTATTGCGCGTTAACTCTGATCAAAGAAAAAAAAATTGGCGCTGCAATAATACATGTCTTCTCTCTCTTAGCAATAACCAACGTACGATCAATTCGACAAAACACGCCCGTTCGCGCCATTACTTCGTCCTTATTTTAACCATACACACATACGTATATACACACATATTCATACACACTCATTCACGGTATGCGGTTATATAATAGATTCGGGATTTACATGTAATTACGGTCGCATGCTAAATGATATAAACGTGTGCGGCGGCCGTACCGACGGTTTAAATCGTCGCGGAAATTCGAGTCGGCGAAATCTGGCGGAAGTTCGCTCTCCGGGAGGGGGGCAATATGATCGGCGATTGACCGCGGACCGAATAGAAATTGCCTTGAATTAGGGCGGCGCATATGCGCATGCTCTCCAATGCTGTGCAGAGAAGAGAGAGAGGGTGAGCAACGACTAATCGGTTTTTACGCCCAATTATTATTCCACTTGGGGAGTGGTCCCAAATTTACGTGCTTTACGGTGGTAGTCGAATGATGAACGGAGGAGCAGTGGGTTTCTTGAGAATGATGAGAGTTTATGGGCATAAGGAGTAGGTTGGATTTTTTTTTCAGTATTGAGGTCGATGAATGTACGACATGTTGGTGTATATGAGGTGTATTCGTCTAGAGAAGAGATCATTTAGTTATCATATATTCAAGAATAATGATATTTATGTCAATTTTTTTATCGACAATGATGATGGTTTTTCGTTTGTCTATCATAAAAAGAAAATTTGATATAAATTCACGAGGATACATATTCGCAGAGTGTTATTGTCTTTTATAATGAGGAAACATTCTATTACGCTCATTAATAAAATACATTGTCAACTTTTAACATTAATCGCGTGTCTAGTGCTGAAACAAGCCATCAATTCTTCAAAAAAACTTTTCCCCCTTCTAAACACCTCCCGGTGTATCGCCCCCTTCAATTCGTAATTTCCCCGATACTCAATAAAACCTCCCTTTCCCCTCCCCTTGAATATTCAACATCGCACATCCCTGCTTCGCTATCTCTTTCGCATCTACACGCTACTGCGCATTCAAAAGCCAAAGTCGCGCGCGCGTCGGATTAAAAAGCCGAAAATGCTCTTTTATCCCTCCCTCTCTCTCTCTCTCGTCCTCTCTTCTACCCCCTCAACCTAGCGCTCAATCCGCTTAGCGGAATAAAAACTTTAGGCTCAGTCGTCTTTCTCTCTTTTCCTCTCGCAATACATGCTCGGTGGTTCTCTATAAAAATTCATGATCCTCCAAAACCGCGAGTGTGCGTTCGATATTGTATTTTTTTCCATTTCGCGCATGTTACGTCGTTTTGCATAATACCGAAAGAACCACGCATGTGAATTACGCGCTTCGGGCGAGCGTGTGGTTATGGTTGTGTGTACAGGAGAGGTGCGATGCTTATAGTGCGTGAATATGCATTTTTTTCAGGGTGATGTGTATAGGAAAATTTTGGGGAGAATGGTGGCTTTCAATTTTGTGGAAGGAGAAAAAGGGTAAATGAAAGATGATGAAGATGAAGGCGTGGGTTAATTCGAGAAGGTTTGGAGGTCAGATTGAGGATTCGAGGTCAGAATTTTAAATTCAAATTATGAAAAATTGGAAGGTAGTTTGGAAACTAATAAATCTTTGCTTTTGGGCTACGCGGTTAATAGGGTTTGTTGGAGGCCGAACTTTGTAAGTTTTATTTTTTTGATGAAACCTTAAAGTACGGATATTAAATTTGATTTTATTGAAATCAATGCTTGCTTATTACACTATAAATAGGAGTTCATTTATGGTCTTCAAACACGAACTTAATTCTATTTGTCATTTATATGTATTCAAAGAGCTTCGCATTTTAATTGTACATAAAGATAATAAATTCTATAAAAACACTGTAAATTATTACGGATTCCTCCGAGCGAAGTAATAAATAATACGTGAATTATGTAACAACACGATTCATCTATAAATTTCTTTTTCTCAATTTTCAATTCATGTACGTTTGAAGTAACATCTGTTACGATTTTCATAAATAATAAAAATATAGTCTTTTTTATCATTTACCTAACAAATCAATTAATGTAAGCAAGTACTGTTGTAAGTAATAATATTAAATGCAAAGTAAGCCATAAGGCTGTAGACGCCTTGATAACATAATTATTAACTCTGTTTATTTTACTAGCTGACTTTAATTGTAAAAGTACTTGATGAGGATCATTAATATTATCTAAAAAGACCAAAAAATGATTGATAACCTTCTATGTATTAAGAACTTGTATCATTTAATAACTTTTCACCAATACATTTTAAGAGCTCATCAAACAATACTAACAGCTCGATAGACTTTACACTATCCAGCATTGATTTCGCACTTGACTTTGACTGGGATACACCAAACAATCTAAATGAAAGTGATTCTTTTCCTATTATTATAACATATAAAGCAAACAAATATAAGAACAACATAAAGAAAACTCATTTATTTTTTCGAACTGAAACCTCCACCAATTTCAAAATTACCCCGTGCCTTGAAAAAATTCCACGTAGAATTCAATCACCTCTTCATCGCCACGCGCCACTTACCACTGTGAGCAACCGCGCATAACGAGATGGAACCGATTACAAAATTATATCACGCATTGACGCGTGTGCTCAGCAGCTGTAGCAGCTCTGTGGTGCTTAGACGCCAGCGGAGTGCTTATGCGGTGTCATTATGAAACCTGAAATGTTTCAAAGCGCTCTCTCTACCTCTCACGACAAAGGCAGGGGCGCTGCACGCGTGCCCCTGGCGACGAAGATGATAATGATAATGATAATAATAATAATAATAAGGGAAGGCGGAAGATGTGGATTATCGAAGGAAGCCGTGACTCGTTGAAAGTTAGATCTTACGTGCGCTGATGCACAGTAAAAGCGTAAGTTGATGGAAACGCGGGAGAGGGGGGGTGTGGAAGTATGCGAAATTGTGTATGAGGAAGGTGTACTCGAGCATGCGTAGGCGCTCGCACATGAGTGTACAAATTTAGTTTCGAGCGGAGGAGAGTTATGGAGGGAAGGGAAAAGTTGTTTTGGGTGAATATGGAAGTTTTGCAGGAATTTGGTTACATGGTATTGCCGTTATTCAGTATGGGTCTCAAAGAATTTGTAGGAAAGATATTTTATATTTGTACAAAAAATAGAATATCATTGCTATGTGTAATAGAGTGTGTACTCTATCTGCGATGCTAAATGGTTTTGAATTGATATTACAAAATATCTGAGGTAGTTGTTCAATAATATATATATATATATCTTCGGTTGTTTCTTAGATGTTTGTAATTCAAGTCAATACATCTAGATAATATCAATTAACAAGTAAATAATTAGAAAAAAAAGTTCATATTTCATCTAAAGCAAATTCATGAGTACTTCGAAATGCATAAGTAGTTAAGCTGTCCCAGTATTTAGACACTTGTTTACGTCATTTACTTGGCACTAACTTTAGTTACATCCAGAAACTAGGTTAATTTTCTGAAGATTACAGCCAAAGAAAAGAACACGAATCATGAAATGAGCGGAACAGTCTACTACACCTACAAAAAAATATTTTACCACCATTTGCCATTTATAATTTTCTTAAATTTTGACTTTGACACTTACCAAATATTCAAGGCCACCACATAACTTCATCTCTCTTTTTATTTTCCTCTGCACCCCTCCTTTATACCACCCACAACGCAAAAACACAACTCGCAGTCGGCTACGAGGAACAAAGAGAACGAGCGTAGTAGCAGCAGCAGCAGCACGGAAGTGCACTAAAAAGCTTACACATATATACACACACGCACACAACCATATACACAGCCAACCTAAGTGGTCCGTGCTAATGGCAGATGAAAAGTCACGAGTTCCCAATTAGCGAGTAAGCGTTGCGCCACGAAGCGGAGGACTTTGTTCGTTTCGCGCGGGATTCGTAAGCTCAGTGTATAGTCGGTAGTAGCGGCGCGGGCCGGCCGTAAGGTAGTTTTCGGTAGTGTGGCATCGTCTGCACATACATGTTCTCAGAGTTTAAAGTGCATTTAATGATGGATTTTTGTGGGAAACGGGGAAAAAGAGGCAGTAGTAATTTCCGGGACCGGGGTACCGGAAATACTATTAAATATTAAATAATAAAAAGTTTTTCGTAAAACAGAAAATTTAGACAACCTATCGATGACAGCACATTGAATTTGATACTTAAATATTTAACGCAGTTTATTTTGGATCCGTTAAAGTAGATAAAGTCAGCCTTTGATCAGACACGCGCTGCAATTGCTCATATATACACATTTGATCATGTGAATTGCGATTTTTTTGCAGCAGTCACATCAAACGCACGTGTCAAGTATAATTATAACAATAAATAATCGCCATTAATTATCGCCACCAAAGTTACCACAGAGAAAAAAAATTCTCTGTCTCGCCACTTCAACCTGTCACTCACACACACCGTCGCTATAATAACAACACAAAGAGAACAGCGCTAATGTATTTGCGCTCCAACTCTATATACCTCACGCATACACCGTTCACGATATCATTCCACTCGACGATCACCAGGACTACTACCACACCCATATATACCTCGTACAAAAAGATCGACCAGGCTGCGCGCACGCACGCACGCGCGCGTTCACTAATTGGCTAATGCAACGTAACCTCGTTAAGCTCGCGCGTACCCGTGTGCACGTACTCGACAGCAGCAGCAGCAGCAGTGGTAGTAGCACACAGCAGCCGAATTGGAGGGTGTTTTCGAGAGATTGAGCGAATGTCATAATCGGCAGCGCTGCGCTCGCCCGAGCGCTAATAGATCGTTGCGACGCGTTGTACGCGCTCGTTAAGTGTTTCGGATGGGGGATTGACCACGCGCCACCGCGCCGTCCTCGCCGTCACCACTAGCCGAGTGTTACTAATGCGCGCAGCCGAGCTCGTTGAAAATTTGGCCTGGTGAGCGCTGGACTCGAGATGAGTGAGTTGTGGGAAGAGTAATATGCACGTGTGAGAGTAGGCAGAGAGACTGAGAGAGAGAGAGAGAGTTTTTGGAGATTAATTCAAGTCGTTAGGGAGTTGTTAGAGAAAATTAGAAAAAAATGAAGGCGAAATAAATGGAAAAGAAGTGTAAATGAAATGAAAGTAGAGAATATAAAAACAAGAAATGCGAACGTAATTGTATATATGCATTGTGTTGTGTGATAAAAGAATGATTGTTGGTTATCAGAGGTATTATGATTGAATTCATGTTCTCGTATAGTTCAAACCAGATGGGAAAAAATTAAAACGGTTGTGCGAACGGAAATAAAACATGTTATATAGTTGTTTTAGCATTGCCGGCTTTTATGAATACTAGTCCGTGGGATATTGGATAAAAGAACTATCTTTTAATTTGAATCCGTTATACCGTCAATTTCAATGTTTTAGGTTCTGATTTCCGTGTATACTGAAATGGTTTTGTACATATTTTTTGCTCTATAAAGGTAACTTTACGTATTACCACTTTTTTTATACACGTAGATTCGTTAGCAAATTCTGTGTATACTATGAAAGCAAAAATTAACTGTATACTGTTAAAATTTTTTTTTTTTAAATGACATACTTGTTAAAGTATTTATGCCATGACTCGTTGATTTTGATCAAATGATAATCATAGAAGATTAAATTCAAAGTCGGATTCTGCATTATTTAAAGGTGAAATGTATCGTTAGACATATGTCGAAAAACAAGCCAAAAACTATCTATCAAAAAAACACTTGGAACTTTGATTCAATATTAAATGATAATGGTTTTAGATACCAGGAAAAAAATCCCCGTTTCAAACATTCGTTCCAATACTCACGAAACTTCCTCTTTACTTATCAATTTCAAAACCACCTACCCTTACACTCTTATATAAAATCTCGATCGCACCACCTTTCACCCCAACACCAATATATTCCCAATGCATCACACGCGCGCTCGCGCTTACTCCAGCTCCATTATTAAAGCGGCGTTCGATGGTATAACCGACTGTTCTCGCGTGGTTCCGATTGCTGCGTCAATTTCCGCGGGGAATTTCGTTGGCTGCTCGTTTCTCATTAATACGAATATATACTCTCTCTCTCTCTTCCCTACTCCCCACACCTCTTCTCATTCTTTTTTCTCTTTGTACACTGACACGAGAAGAAGCGATTTACCCAAGTCGATATTTCCGTGACGCGAGCGCGGGGAGGTTATCGGAGGTCGCGTCCTGCGGGGGCGAGAAAGAACGAAAGAAAGAAAGAAAGAACAAAAAAATACCAAAAGCGATACTTTATGCAGAGGGCGACGGAAGTGATCGATTGTGGGAAGGCGAATGGAGGATGCGCGAGAACAGTGGTCCCGTTGGGGATGGTGGTTTTTTTTTCGGGGATGGGGGGAAGGGGGACGGTTGTTTGTTTGGAGGAGAGAAGTGGGTCTGTGGATGCTGATTAACGGGATGGAACAATGAAGTGGGTCATGTGTGGACTGTGTGGAGCTGGGCTTGAAGAAATCGTTAAGTTAGAGAGGTGTTTTTGAAATGAAAGTATCGCGAGATGAATGTTAAAGAATCTATCTTGAGAAAATGTAGAATATTGTGAAAAAGTGTTTTAATATTACAATGATTCATAAGATAGAGGATGATGTTTATTTCAACAAAATAATTGATTGCAGATAATGAATATATGTTCATTTCTCTGATTTCACAACAAATATTCTATCCGAACTTTCAATAGAAAAATTACATCATAAAATCTCATCTCCAATAAAACAAATCAACGACATTTCTACCCTTCCAAAACCAAATCCATCTACTCGACCGTCCAACTCTATACAACTACAGACACTCGCTCCCTCTTGTACGCACAAATCGCGAAACGCGCAGCGCACCGTGAAATTGCCCTAATCGCTTTCCCCTTCTCCTACTCCCTTCGCACCTCTCGCGATTCTTATCTCCCTCTCTCTCTCTCTCCCTCTCTACACCTACACCCGATCAATCGACCCCTCACGGTCGTTAAAACGACGCGCGTACGGCAAAATCGAGCCTCTCTGGGAGAAATTACGCGCTCCGCAGGGCCTAAGCGCTTGCGTTTCCCCCCCTGTGAATACGATTAACTCCCGGCATTTCGTCGTCACCGCCATCGTCCACGTCCACACGACGGACTCAATCTGCGCCGGGGATTACCGGGGCCGATCGAGAGAGAGCCAGCCGGAATTCGCTCCTGCTGCTGCTGTTGCTACTGCAGTGTGTGTGTGTGTGTGTGCGGGTGTGTATGTATAGAGTCGCCAGGGATGCGGCTAGTCGGTCTTACGTACGGCGATGATAGGCAACGGTGAGGTGCTGGTTATGGGTTATTAAGAGGGTTATCTCTGTGGAAAGTGGGTTAGTGGGTGGAAAGCTTGATGGCTACGATTGGGATGAGTGGGTCCAGTTACAAGTGTTTTTGGTATAAGCAGGTGTAAGAGGAATCGTGGGTTGAGGGTTAGTGTTGAGTGAGATTTTGCATATATGCAGGATGTAGTGATGATTTATGCATTGTCAATAAAAAGGAAGCTTGTTGTTTGAAAAAATAATTGGGTCTAAATTAACTTTAAAGTAAGACTTCATTTACTTTTCACACACAAAAACTTAGACATCCATTTGTTTTGTAGGACAACTTACGTAACTCGTGGAACTGTTTATAACTATTCATTTATTAAGAAATTATACATTCGTATATTATGATATCTATACGAATTCGCCTTTATGTTCATGAAAAACGGCTGCGGTATCGTATGATAAGGTTTCTTTCAAGACAACAATTAATTATTAATTTGAATTATTGAATTGACGAACTCAGCCAGCAGCACAACGTTGTTATTATTAGGGATAAGTCATATAAAACAGAGTCGCTTTTATATTCCCTTACAGTTAATAAATATTCTTTAATATAAATAATAATCCTCTGCGAGGTATTTGCATAACTTTACTTTTTGTTAAGAGTAATACAATCCAGTTCATTCTCTTTTATTTCAGCTTTCAACAAACATTAGTATATTTCATGAGTAAAAGCTATTTCTCTTTTAAAAGCATCATTAAACTGCTATAACAAATAAAAACATCATTATCTGAATAAATATAATTACTATCTGATGGAATTCGAAGAACCCAGTTGAATTCGCAGTATTTCCAGATATTATTTTGTTAAAAAGTTCTAGGTAATGTAAATTTAATAAAGAAATGATGTAGAACACTTTTCTCGAATTTCTATTTTTTAGATCACATGACGCACAATTTTTCTATCTTTGTTAACAACAAAACACCGCGAGAATCTAATTACAATATACATTCCAAAAATAGTTCCAGTACCACGATAACCCAAAAAAAATCTCACGACACCCGTAAAAAGTACACGCTCGTGTGTCACGAGGCCAACCAGCAAAAGGCCTTCCCCTTCCTTCCCCTTGCACACCACAGAAAATGTCCGCAAACCGCCTCTCGCCAACTAGCGGGAAACAGATAGGTCGGAGGGAACTAGCTAGGGCAAACACATGGGCGACCGCTGCTGCGATAAGAAATTCCGTGAATTCCGTTCCGTCGTCGTTGGTTGGCGAATACCGGCCCAGAGCCGCTCGTGTATTCTTCTTCTCTCTCTCTCTCTCCACGAGGGTATCAAACTCTCGTGTGTGACGCAATCCGGGAAAGTTACGCGAGTAGCCGAGGATAAACGGCAGGGAAAGGGGGAAGAACGTTTTGGGAGAGACAAAAAGTAGTGCTAAGGGAGAAGAAGGGTGGAGAAATTTGGGTTGTATTGCGTAATTTTGACGGTTTCGGAGAAAAGTGTTTAGGTCGATGGGTGTAGGATTTTGGGTTTCTTTTTTCTTGGTATTACGCAGAGTTACTTTTTCTATTTAATTTGATATGTGTGTGAAATAAATTTGTTAGAAACAACTGTGGCCTTACCATATATAATGATTTTCTAGTAAAATATTTCTAACTTTAATAATTTAATGATTTTCCTAGAGTAGCTTCGGAAAGAACTGAACTACATTCTGAATTTCCATAATTTACGATTCTGAGATCCCATCTTAAAAATATTGTTCATAGTGTAGCATTTTATAAGGTTTACAGAACTTTGGATCTCGCGCTTAAGAATGTATGTTATGCAAAGTTTTAAGCCGGTAGACTAGAAGTTTGTACGTAAAAGACTTTGCACCTTCAGTGCATGCTTATTTAAAGAAGGAGTGTACCGTAAACTCGATCATATGACGCGGAAGTCGCATTATTCATTCTATGATAGATATTCATTCTTTAAAAATAGTAAAAAAGACAAAAATGTAGAATATTAAGAAATTTGCCGGTAAAGATAAAACATTTTTTTTATTGAAATTTAAATATGAAACACAAATGCAATTTAATAATTTAAACAAAAAGCAGAAAACGATTTATAACACTACAACCTACAAAATTCACTGCTTATTCTCTAAAATTGACTGTTTGTGAGCCTACATATTTTAGTGCATTTACGAAGCTCAATTTTAAACTTTTATAACCTTAGAATTTATCAAGATGTTTTAATTCTTAAAACAGCAAATAAAAGCTCATAACTTAAGTATTTTTCAACATTAGAGTCTAATATTGCAGCTTTCGCCATATTTCTACATTCAAAAATATATTCCAATGTTAGAGTCGAATCCGTAATTCGAAGGTTTAATCCTCCCCTAATCAGTATTCCTACAACTTTCTAATACTCTGTCAAAGAGAAACAACCACAAAGTTCATATCTTTACCAAAAGAAAAAATCCATTTACTCTTCAAAAATCAAATCAGCGCTTAAACCCAGACCCCAAACACCACTACTTTCACCATCCGCAATAATAAGCTTGGCCGAAAATGAGTCGCAGTCCTCTCTCTCCACTAAAACTCTCTCACCACACACGCGATACCAAGTTACAGTTACCCACCCTCCAACCCAGTGAACGAGACCGAGCTGAAGAGAGGGAATCATCGTTGCGCGGATTCCCAGGCTTGAAATAAATAGCAGCAGCTTCTCTCTATATCCTACACCACCTCCCACTCTCTGAGAGTTTAGTTCGTCGACGTCGTCGCCCTCGACGTCGCCGGTCGGATAGTTCTGCGCGTGTGTACAAGCGTTTCTGCCCGTTAAGCCGCAAAAGTTACGAATGTAAATCCGTATAGCCGGGCCGTCTAACTGGCTGGCTTTGGCGCATCTGCTGTGCGCGTTCGTTGGTCAGACCATCTCTCTCTCTCTCTCTAGGGGGGATCGGCCCATAAATAAATGCATGAGAGCATATGCGACGACGACGACGACGACGATGGTGTGACACGGCGTTTCTTCGTTGAGGCGAAGAGCTATTCTCGCCTGCCTGTCTGCGGTTACGGTAGGGGCCCGCGTGGCTGGACGTGCGTGCTTTCGGACGGGCTGTTTGCTAGGGACGGAGAGAGATGGGTGATGATTGGATAGGTGAGAGATGGTGGTGGAGATGGGATTTTGGGAGGGGGACGGAGGGTTTGAATAAAGTGATATAGCGTATGTATATGATGGTGAATTTATTTTATCTTAGTTGCCTGGGGATTATGGTTGTGGTTTATTTTTATCGTAGTTTCTCATTTTATATTTTTATTCGAGGAACCGAGAGAATAATAGACTACCGTAACTATCGTAATTCTTTTTTCTTGATTATTAGTAAAGGTTAGTAATTGAATTAGAAAAGTAATATTTTTTTTGTTATTTGATTAAATGTAAGCGTTTAAATAAACGAGATGAAATTATATTTTTAAAAGCAAGTTTAATAAGAATATTGGAAGCTGTTACCAAAGAATCTTTTAGAAAGTATGAAAACACATATTTTTTACCAATTGCATTTTTGCACGTTCTACATTCTTCACATACTGCATTGCCATTTTACCTTACTTTGATGCTGGATATTTAGAAGATCGCTTTACAAAAGGAATTTTTACATGGTATGTAATGGAGAATTTGAAACGCTTTGGCAGAAATATTCAGCTATATTGTAGATAATACAACAAAAATACCTTAAAAGTGATTTTAACTATGGTACTTGTTATTTACGTATTAATTTTTGTCATTAAAGATAATTTGCTACTATCAAACCATAAATATTCGAATATTTCAGAATATACACAATCTACGTCGCTATAAATTGGTCGTGTGAAGGTAACATAAACTAATGAAGATTAACGTATTAGATTTTATTTCAAAACATGAAAAATTAATATAAAAGACATTTTTTTAAACTAAATTTTGACAATAACATGGAAATTTATCTTTTTAAAAAATATTTAATAAAATATCTAACTGACACATGTTCTCTGCATCATTCTATTTCTTTTTAGATTAGAAGTCATTGCTCAAAAACTTTGCTGCTACTTTTATTAGCTAATACCAAGTTATTAATCATATCATATCCGCCTTTTTACCAACTTTTAGCAATAGGTAGAATGGCTAACTCACTCCAGACATATATATGTATACACAATAAATCCAAAACCATATATTTCTACTTGAAAAAATCAGCAACTCCATCTTTCTCTTTCTCTTCCTCCGTCAACTACTACTCGAACACTCTTGTCGAGAGAGAGAGAGAGAGAGAGAGAGAGAGAGAAACTTCACCTACTTCGAGCCAGATGTTTCTCTCCTATCCATGCCACCTCCTCATCCTTCTCGCCGACGTCTTAAAGGGCACGAGTTAATAACGCTCCGACGACAAAAACAGTGTGCGGCAAGCCCGGGCATAAATAAGGCGAGCCCGCGCGAGCGGCTTCCCGGAGAAAACTGAATATTCTCGAGTGCCACTATGAATAATTGACCGGGAAAAGTCGGATGCTCGCGGGGGTAAAAAATTACGCGGTACGCGAGCGTAGAAATATCCTAGTTGTGTGTATATGTGCTCTCGCAGAGTCGAAAACACGAGTAGGTGGAGAGGGTGGGGGGAATGGGGCAGATGTATAAGCGTATATATACGGGATGGAGTAGCAAGAAGGCGCAAAAAGAGTTGGAAGTTGGAGATTAATTGTTGTTTATTACTGTCTCTCTCTCTGTCTCTCTCGTTGGGTAGCGATCGTTTTTTTCAACGCGAGGTATGGCTGTATGGGCGTTGTTGAGAGATAGATACGTGTAATTTTATCTAGTAGTTGGGGACAAAAAAATTATATGATGGAGTGGATTGGAAGAGTTTAAGTGTCAATGGACATTGATATTTCATTTAATTGTTGCTTCATAACTTTTATCCTTGTTAGGTACCATGACTTTTAAAAGTCTCATTAATTGATAAGTTTTAATGCTGCTTTTATTTTTTCACTTATTAGTTAAAGTTAGATATTTTCAACTAAAATTGGATGACATTTAAAACTCTTTAAAATGACGCTATTTTCCTGCTAAACACGAGTTTAGTTAGAGAGATTAGGTTTTTAAAACTAATAAAAGTTCAAACTAATTATACTAACGCAGCAGTATAATGAACTTTCCAACAACCTGCCTTTACAATTTCTTTTAGGTCTCTTACATTAAAAGGTAACCAACCACGAATCCACTATTCACACATTTCAAATCTATAAAACATTAAAGCACCACCATCACGAGAACCCCGAAATAAACAGAATTATTTAGCGCGAACCTCGTAACGGGAGACAAACTCAGCTCTCTCCAGCGACCCCAAAAAACACAGACGAGCGAGAGGAAACGGCAAAGGACAGGCTCACCCATTCGCAGAAGCCGTCGGCGTTGCTGCTGCTGCTGCTACTGCTAGTTTGTTGGGGCGCGAAAAAGCGAGAAAACACAGCGGAGCATCCGAGCATGGAAAAGCGCATTGTTTTGTCCTACGTCCCCCTCGACATTTTTCACCGGTGCGAAGAAACGCAGGAATTTCGGCGTGTCGGCTGATTTTAGAAATGAACTCGCTCGCTCTCTCATTTTTGTCCTGCTACTGCTGGTGCTACTGCTGCCGTAGCTACAAAAAAGGAAGAACCGTAGCAGTGACAGGGGCAACAGAGCAGACGACACCGTCTGGCCTGACGCCACTTAACCGAATGCTTTATGGCCGGCGTGCACCAGTGTGTATACACACAGTGGACAAAAAGGTCCACGCCGTGCGGATAAGTGGAATTCACAGTTGCCTCTGTGCGATTAAATGGATTCCGTAGCTGCTGCTGCTAGGAGGAATGTCTTTGAGTTTCTTTGCAGTAGCAGCAGCAGCAGCATCAGTAGCGATCGGATTTTGCACTGTTGGTTTTTCGGTATCGCTTTCGACGGGATGGTATAGAACGAGAATTTTCCATAAAGATTTCACGGCTCGCCGGCACTTTTGATACTCGGAATTTCCAGAATGTTTTTTTAAGTTTGTTTGAAGAGCCGCGGCTGCAGGCAGAGCAGAACAGTACAGTTTATATATGTGTGTATATATATATAAAGGTTGCTGCTTTTGTTATGTTACACGAGAGCCTGTTGTTTTTTACTTGTTAGGATAAGGGAAGCGCGTGTAATGCACAGAGAGTTACATAGCCGTGCTTTTGCGTTTTGAATATGTTTGCGTTGTAAGTGAACTTCGTTACAAAGTTGCCTTTGTTGATGAGCAAATTGTAACAGAGCTCGAAAATTGAAACAAGCTTGTTTCCACATTTTCACTTTAGCGTTCGTAAATTAACTTGTAGCTCTCTTTCATTTCACCAGAGGATTACATGAACTTTTTATGGAAGCCGAAGCTCTCAATGAATTTATCTTGAGCTTGGAAGACGATGCAACAGAAACCCATTTAAAGTCCAGCCGAAAGTGTTCCCCATCCACTTATTCGCTCGTCATCTATTTCTGATGTCATATCGTCTCTCACGGTGGCGAAGTATTAACGGCATGAGGGAGAGTGAGCAGCCGGGTGGAAAATTGAAATTATGCAAAATTATATGAGACAAAACGTAGGGGAAGTTGGGAACGTTTTCTGACATTATCCCAAGTTGCTGAGGATCGATAACTGTCGCGTCTTAATAATTCAAGTCCATTAGTGGTATGAGGTACCGTTAAATGCATTAAATCGCTTTCAAGCGAGATCTATAAATAATGTAGGTGAATCGCGCAACGCAAAATTAATTTACAAATCAGATTAATACGTTTCTCTTGAGATTTTTTACGATTACATTTGATAAACATATCCTTGAAATTGGAACAGCTCGCGTATTCTTAGTTGGCCTACTCCACTATTTCTTGTTTTATTATAAAAGAAATGTGATTTGGAAAATCCTTCTTAAATTCAAATATTTATATCGAAATTCACTTTAACATACATTTTATTCAAACATCTTCGAATCTTCTAACATGTATTATCATGTAATTTTTCTTGCATTCGCAACACAGATAAAGCTGGGAATCTGAACAAAGTAAAATCGCAAAAACCAGAAAACTCCTGGATTGACGAAGAGAGAGGAAAATCTCATGCGCAAAAGCAGGTGACAAGAGGAGCGGTAGGAAGACTCGGCTATTACCAAACTTTCCGCGACTGGCTTTGTGTCGTCGCCTCCGAAGACCGTTCCGGAAACTTTTAGTCTTAGCCTGCGGCTATGGGGAGGGAAGCGGAAGAGCGATTTGAGAGCAGCAGTGCTCGAGTGCGTCTTTGCCGCGGTACGGCGCCGCTTATTATTCGGTCTCGTGCCTCTGTCTTTCGATCATACCTCCTGTGTGCTTCCTAAATTGTCCTTGACGCGCCTTTTGTTTAGCTCTTGCATTGCGTGGTTCGGCCGTAGTTTCAGTAAGCGCTAATATATGTTGCATATTGAAGTTTGAATGTTCGATAAGCTTTAGATACTTAGCGCTAACAGCGTAATTATCTTGATTTAAACAAGTTATACTTACTTCAAGAGAAAGCTTTGTGATAGTAAATCTTGGGGTTGTTATTCTATTTATAAGAAAGTCTGTTTTGTGATTAATTTTTTGTGAATAGAATTTATTTTTTAAAGGAAATTTTGTTACTTCTAATGAATAAAGAATACTATCATTTATTATAGTAGTTTTATTTTCTTGTGGCTGAATTTCATATAAAATGACTTTATCGGTCTTCAGATCAGCGAAACATTCTGTATAGTTGTCACACGTTTTGTACGTTAAGAGAATGTGCTGTATTTTGATCGACAATTTTCACCTCTCGATAGAAAATGCTGGGGTGCAGCGAAACTCACAAGAGAAGATTAAAATAAAAGAGAAAAATAAAATAGCAATAATATAGCATTCTTACTCGAAATTGTAGAAAATATATAAGCAGACCTTTTAAGACATTGACTAGGTCACTTGGAAATATTTAGTTTGTCTGAAGACCAGTCAATAAATTCAGTATGAAACAAGATATTATTACATGGAATTAATAAATTAGTTTGAGGAAACGACGTGCCAATGAACGGACAGCGATTTTCTTTATTTGTCCTACTAATGCTTTCTGTACAAAACACTATTTGATAGTTTTAGCAGCTCAAAATGATTTTTAGTATGGAAAATTAATAATAATAAAAGTATAAATGTATTTATGATTTACATAGTTTTGCAGACATCATTCTGATTTGAAAAAGTTCCTTTCTTACAATTCTGCAAAAACTTATTGGTATCCATTAGACTGATAGCAGCCGCTATTTTGATATATATTTCGTCATAAGTATCAATGTGAAAAATTAATGATCACTGCCCATTTATCTCATTATACAATGAGCTCTAATTTTCCGTCATCCACGGTTGAATGCTCTTTGATTAGAAGTCATGATCCCAGATAGTCAACTCTCCTTCAACTCCCCAAAGTCATTCAACCAGCTCGAAACAAAAATACGAACCACCATCACGCGTTCAATCCAACAGTCTTGCTTCTCCCACTCTGCGCTCTCCTTCTTACCGTTTAATCTCCTTCGCTCATCTCCCCGAAACAATTCTCTTTCCCTCCTCTTGCATCCCTCTCCTTTCTCTCTCTCTCTCTCTCACCGGCAAATGGATTGGATTATTTCAAAGCGCGCGCGCGCAAGCGCTAGAGCTCCGGTGAAATTCAGCGGAAGGTTCGCATCCTCTGCGCCAAGTGGCAGTGAATTATCGCTGAGCAGCGGCGGCGCCTCGTCACGCCTATGCGAGTCTCGGGGATAGGATACACACATACACACACGCAGAGGCGTGGAGTCGAGCTTTCGGGAGCTTGATACGAGGCTACATGACGAATTACTCTTTTGGGGATCGTCGTCGTTGCTGCTGTTGTTGGAAGGTGGAGCAGGCTGAAGGTTATTGGGTTAGGTTTCGGTGATGAATTGAAGATTGTTACGCGAAGGTAATTGGGTCTGAAGTATCTTTTAGAGAGAAATGGTTAAATGACGTTGTCACTGATGGTTTAACAAAATTTTATAAAGTGAACAGAATTTATCATTTTCCATTTCAGCTTCCAACTCTTTTGACCAATATACTTCAAATTTAATGTAAAAGGTTTTAGAAAATAGGAGAACGGTGGTATGTTGCCGTTGATCTGTTTACTAGCGTGTGTACGCATTTGTAAGTAAAATTTCTGAACTTTCAGTCTAATATTTCAAGCATAAATCAATTCTCCCAAGTTAAATAATCCTACAATTTGATTCTAAATACAAATGTAAACGAATAATAATAATTATTTGACAATGGCTTTATGATGGTGGTAGTACTCTAACTTTCTATTTCCAAAGCTTAATTTAATATCCTATGAATAGGTCCAATCGTAGCCGAAAAAGCCCTCATCTCCTGTCATAATATATCATTACAATTGTACACTATTGAATGGGGGATCGGAGGCAGCGGTAGCGACGGTGGGTTTGAGAAACTAAACTGGATTGAGGAATCAATCAACCGACGAATGCCTTCCATGATTCAGTGGTACTAAAAGCGCCGGGATTTGCCTAGGTCTCTCGCGATCAGTCTCTCTCTCTCTCTCTCTCTCTCTCTCTCTCTCTCTCTTCCTCGTTCCCTAGCCCCAGGGTAAAATAGGTCTGATATAAGCGGGTTATACCTCGCACTCGCTCGCTGGCTCGCTTGTGCGCGTTTGAGAGAGAGAGAGAGAGACTGGCAAACGAAATGGTCGGTGCTTCCGAGCTGAGATTACCGCTTCAATCTTCGTCGATATATACAGGCGTTAGCTTTCCACCGTCAAGCGACACCTCGGCTTCTGTGTCTTTTCGTATCTCAGCGTAACCATCTCTCGTAGAACGTAGTTTCCTTAGCTGGCTGTACGACGCGTAAGATTTATACAAGCAGAATGTAAAAGATATTGCACGTACGGAAAGAGCAGGGATTGTTTGCAGGCTTTTGTATTTTTTGTCTCGTTGGTTTGAAGGTATTCATGTTAATTTACAAAGTAAAATTTTATAATTTGTTCACGTTATGAATTCGTATACTGAATGATTAGAACTGGATATTTACATACGGTAAAAGTGAGATTCTGTGCTTTTTCCGGTCACTGTCAAGAAAATCAATATTACAACATTTAATTTAATTAGTACGTATGTTGCGTTAGATCAAGATTCTAAAGCCCTTATCTAGCTATAATAACGAGTAAATCTCATTACGAAACGATCGAGGGGATATCTCCATCTTGGTGAAATTTAAATCATAGCCATTACTGGAAATAAATTTATTAGATTAAAACCTTAGATAAGCTTGTTCCGAATCGGCATGTTAATGTTCATTTGCATCAGAATTTCACGAATACCGCTAACCAAATATAACTTTATTAGAGATAATCTTGAATTAGATCGGATTATCTATTGCGTAACGGTGAAGGTCTACACCGAATTAGAAATGCTTTCGGATACTAATATAATATAGGGCTGCATATGTTTCTGGTACTACACACAAAAAACATACAAATATTTGTGAAATAATAACTAATATTCAATCATTTCTCCACAAACCTTTTGTTCAAAAGCAATATTCTTTAGAATTCATTTTTTTTTGCAAACTTCACTATCAATATAAAAAAATTTCACTACCCCGTCGAACAAAGCATCCGGACTTTTATCCCCGATCCAACGTCCCCCGAAAATTAGCTTCCCCTCGCATCCCGCGTGACGTGAAACGATAAGTCTCCTGAGCCTCCTCTGAACTCTCGTAAAATAAACCAGCCGTCTAAACCTTAAACAAATGCACGCGTTCTTCTCTAAGATGTCCTCCTCCTCCTCCTCATCTACCTCTGGGGATCGAAAAAAGTGCTAAATCAGTAGGAGGTGGGGGGAGGGGGGGAGGCACAAGTGGGTGGAAGCGTGCGCGCGCCCTCCCTTATTGGATCTTTCGAGGGCGCTCTCGCGCTGTACCCTTTCGGTTATCGGGGATTTATCAGCCGGAAGCCGCCAGTCATCGATTCTATCTGGCCCCCCTCCCCCTCCTTTCCCTCTCTTCCCTCCTACAGTTTCAGGGCGAGCGCATCGAGATTAAATCGAGCGTCCGCAGTGGGGAGGATGGGGACGAGAACGACGCTGTACGCTCTATTACGCTGTCGAACCCTTATTTACTTCCGTACATTTTTCTCTCGTTTAAGGAGTCGAGGTGAGGCAGAGGAAAGAAGGAAGCTTCGCGGGAGAGAAAGAGAGAGAGAAAGTGCAGCGTAATTGTGAGGAAAGGAGTCTCTGCGGGTGAGAAGAGCTTGAGAGAGGGGATTCGTAATTTGGCAGGTATTGCTTTTTTAGTGGATGGTAGGGAGGGATGCTGAATTCTTGTTTGTATTGTAGTTTTCGCCTTCGATTCATTGCAGTGATAGTTTTGTTTATTTTATTTGTTTTGTAACGGTTTCGTCGATATCTTATTTGAGACACTAAATTGGTAAGTTTAAATAAGCTTATAAATTATTCAAGTTCGTTGAAAGATTGTCTTTATTCATCCAGAGATTTAACTAATTTTAAATTTATCCAACTATAGTTTCCAATTCTATCGTGAATTTCAAATTATCTTAGACTATTCACAATATTGAACATCTATATTTAACTATTTTAATAATTTCTATCTAAAACTACTAAACCCAATATTTAAGCTGTAGATATTCCACCGCATTTCATCGAAATGCCAATTCCATGCGCGCACAAAAAAACACGTCATGCTCTTATTCATATCTACCGCACATCTCACCGAAAACCGAAACTCCTTTGCATATTAACTCAAAAATTCTTCTTCTCTCGTCTCCCACAAAAAAGATACCGCACCACTGAATCAGATAACTCACTTCTTCTCGTACTCCTCGCTAGTCATCCAGTCGGAACAATGCCATTCTCTAAAATCCGCCAATCGTAAATACATCCGAATCGAATATCCCGATATCCTGATAAAATTATTTCCTCTTTCTATACCTACATACATACACACACACATATATACAAATATACGTATACGCACGTTTGCGTGAATCTCCCCACATATCCTCTGTTCTACGAAACCCTTATTTACTCCAGGGCATTTTTCTCTCTCTTGCCTCCCTCTTTCTCTCTTTTCACGAAAGACACAGAGAAAAATGAAAACGCGCAACGCGCTGGCGACCTGCTCGTGCATCTCTCTTTCTCTCTTCCCCCCTTCGAGTCTTTCGCGACCCAGCGAGCGAGCTATCGGACGGCTTTATCTCGCGCACGTGCAGCGCTCGCAGCGCGCGACTTATCGATCGCACGTCACGTCCGCGTCGGCGCGTGATTTCGGCTCCTTTTTTTCGACGCCGCGCGAGGGATACTAAATGGATTACGCGCGGTTCATGATTATTCGAGAGGCGGTCCGCAGGACGCGCACGTGCTGCGGTTCGACCATGGGATCTTATCTTCTTTCCCGTAATGATTGGGAGAATAGACTGATTGATTAGGTTTTCATTTGAGCCTACTTCGACTAGTGTAAGTTCGTTAATTTGTCGGGATGGTTATGATTATGGTTGATTAGGTATAGCTTTTGGTCAGTTCATTTTTTCTTACGAACAGTTGTAACAAAGAAGGGGGATTATTGAAAAAGTTAAAGGACTGTTAATCAAATTTACAAGAAGTTGATACCCAAGCAAAAGTTATTATTAATATTGTCTGCTTGTAATAGAATAATTTTCCGTATTATTAACAGTATGATTCTCTTAGAGCACTTAAGGTATCTTAAAGATAGCTAGTAAAATGTCTGAAATTAATAATAGAATGCAATAACCAATCTGATTAACCAACTATAAAAAAACCACTTCAATAATTCAGCAAATCCTAGTCGCACACATTCACCTCCGGATAAAACCACACGAACCGCCTCCTCATCAAAGCCTTAATAATCCCCCAGAGCAAGCACACACCGGTGGTACCTCAATTTCCGGCACACATCCACATCTTGCCACCGCCGGTATAATCCCGATCGACCGGTCAGCCTCCCCATGGTCAGCTTCATTATCAATTAAACTCTTCTAAGACAGCTACCGCAGGTGTACGCACCCGTTGAATCATCCACAGGGAGTACGATCAAACCAAAAGTGTGTGTACACACGCGTACTGAGGTTATGTACCTTTTGGGAGGGATTGAGGTAAGGTTTGGGTGATTGATTAGCTGTGGCGACAACGGCCTTTAATCATCCACGTGCGTCTTGTAAGGCTGTTCGTCAACACAACGAAAGGAATGAAGAGGAAGATGAAGAAGACGAAGAAAAAGAAGCTTTGTCTTATCGCAAGACACGCGCGGCTGGTGTTAGACGGTTGTTGGAAGGCAGTTTTTACGGAGAGTATTTATAGATGTGGTACCAGGGGAAAGGGAATTGAAAAGTTGCGAGGACACATTGAAAAGTTGTTGAGAGAAAAAGAGGAAAAAGAAAATACGCGTTGATTAAGTGGGTTTTGAGGAAGGGAGAAGCCTATGCGCGTATGATTGATTGTTGAATGGTGAGATCAATTGCCGATTGTTTCTCTTTTCTCGCGAGTTAATATTATTTATTATATCATATTAAGGTTGGTGTAATACTTATATTCATTTTGATTTCACTTGATATGGTTTACTGTAGAATAAAATATAAAATTTATGCTTGATTTAATTATAGATGTTCTATCTATGAAGGATCATGTGTAATTGGTATCTATTCTACATTAAGTTTTTATTCTCAAATACTATATAATACAATATATAGTGACATTTCTAAATAACAGAATCACAGAGTGTGACAATTAACAGCTTTATGATGAATAAATCATCCATTAAAGATTGCACCTCAGCAATCTAGTTGAACAATTTTAATACAATTTTCACAGACTTATCGCAACCAACGATCTAATCCTTTGATAAAACTCTCTTGCTTTCCCTCTCTCTCTCTTTCTCTCCAACTCTAAACGTACTCTCTATTCTCGTCCCTTGACGAATTTGCACGTCGTTCCGCTCTCCCGGAGTCCATCTCGCGCAGGTACACCGTTGCTGCGCGCTCTATATCGTAGCCCCGAAGTCCGTCGTTCGTCGGTTAAAGCGTCGAGAGATGGCCTCGAATGGACGTCTACTACCATCCGTTTCTGTGTTGATTTTCGCGCGAGCTGCATTGTACGAGAGTGTTGGTTCTGCGCCATCAGAAATTCAGTTCCTTCTTCTCCTCCTTTGCCCCTGCAGTCTCTTGGTCCATTCATCTCTTCCCTTTTCTCGTACGAAGATAGAGAGGAAGAGAAAATTTCGACGTCGTTTGGTGTATAACAGACGAGGAAGCACACTTTTGTCGGTGCGAAATGGTGTAACGTATTTTTGAGCGTTGAAACGCAAGAGTCGTCGAGAATGACGTTATGTAGTGGCTCTCGTGAAACAGTTTTCATTGCTTCTTTATGATGAGGAATTTCAATAGCTAAGAAATTTACAACTAATGTTTTTTAAATTAACGCTTTATGCTGTAAATTGTAATTAAACTTTTAATGATGTACTTGCATTGTAAATTCTTACTTTTTCTATGTAATATAGGAACGCCAGTTGCGTTTTTAAATATATACAAAGTTGCAAATGAGAAAAAAGTTCCAACAAAATATACAAAAAATATAAATTATCATAAAATATTATATCATTCATCCACTAAATTAACATTATTATTATGCTCACTTAGACATTTTTCGCGAACAATTTTATCTCAATCTAAATCTATTCCAGAAAAAAAAATACACAGACAATTCCTTACACTTATTTACCCACCTATCAATCATATCCTCGCCACCCATCCATCCACCGGATTCAGAATCGTCTCTACACTTATCTACACCAATAACGCCTTCAAATCTTCCTCCCCATCGATACATTGTCCACTACACGCTCTATATTATTTACAAACGCACACTCACATACACAAACCTCTTCATTCCGAGCGATAAAGAACTCTCTGCATCCGCTACCACTGCATGCGCTTCGTTTTTTTAATTTTACTGTCGCTCACCATACACTTTCTCCCCTCCCCCATACGCCATCATCGCGCGTCGCACGTCGACTCGCAACGTGGAAGTGACAAGTGTTAAACTCATTTTTCTGTCCTGCAAGCCTGTATGACGGGTCATTACTTTCTGAATAAACGTTTCGAGGGGCGCACACTATGGGATTGCCGCTACTCTACCAACCCTCACTTCTATATACTTTGTGTCTGTGTATATATGTATACTTTCGTATCCGAGTTATTATCCGGAAGCTTTACGAGCGCGTTTTATTTCGGGGCGCTGAATACAATCTGTCTCTAACGTGCGCGCGAACACGAAGGCCTCGTAAATTTGCGCTCTAATGACTTCTTCCCGTTAAGAGTCATGATCGCGCGAGTATAAACCCTACTTTATATCTATATACAGTACGCGTGCCACTTTTTTTTAAACCCTGTACGCTGCAGTGAATTTTTATGGTCGCGAGCTTTTTTTCTCCAGCTGAATCGAGCCAAGGCATTTACTTCTTCGGAGTTTGCGTTGCTCGCTAATGAATTTCCGCATGGGACACGGGTTTAAGGGTACGCGAAATAATTGAGCTTGATGAAATAGTGGTTGGTGAAGTGCAGTATACGTTGGAAGCTTTACTGAATTTCCTGTTACATTTAACGTTATGTTTTCATTTAATTAAAAACGTTGCTAATTATCGTTCGGTTGGAGGTTGCGCGTAAAGCGGCAGCAGATGTAGTGGGCGTCGGTTATTTTTGAGTTGGGCTTGAAGTGTTACATTGTAACTCTTGAATAATTATGATGTATTTAATTTAATGCACTCAAAATTACTTTCGCTTATATCTGTAATTAACCAACTTTCGTTAACGTTTAATCACACCAGCTTCTGCTTCCTGCATTATTAAATATCAAATTTATTAAAATAAAAATATCCAAAATTTTCCAGAAATTTTGATTCCGAGAGAAACTTCATATTTTTATTTTCTCAGCAAGTTTTTTTGAAGCGCATATAATAATTCCACACCTAATTAGTACCATTATTTACATCATTAGACTATAAACACAAAAACCTCCCCATAACCACACCAGCCAACTTCTCATTCCCCTACATCACCACGATTACCGTCCCGAAAACTCTGTACTTCAGCTCCGCCTCTCTCTCCCCTCAACTTCGCTAACAACGCCATGCTAAGCAAACACAACCGTGCGGGCTTCATTAATTCGAGCACGATAATTAACACATTCATTACAGGGCCGCTACAATACTTGCGTCCACTACGGACACGTGGCTATCTCCTCATCGTTCAGTGGCGAATGACAAAATTTCGGTGCACATTGTGCGCATCGCGGTGAAAATCAAGCAAGTCGGGGAGGACCCGAGGATTCCGGGTTGTGTTTCTCTCCGTCGAATGCTTCGGCTGCCGGTCGCGCGTACGTTCCGCTCGGTCTATATATGGACATGGGATGAACGCGTGCGCGCGGACGTGGCATGCCGCTGGCGATTTTTTGGGATTACGGGGAACGCTGGATGGTTGGGTTCTGGTAGCTTTAGAGAGGTCGTTGTGGAAGGAAAGCTAGGGTAGGCAAGAAAATGCTGAGAGAGGAGTGAGCTTTTTTAAACGTAAGAGATAGCTTTTTTGTGGAAAAATTGGAGGCATTTGCAAACGAAATGAGCAAAAAATTTTGGACGATATAAATTTTTTAGAAAATTACAAATAATTGATCCGAATATTGGTTAAATTATAATTTTTTTTGAATTCTTTTGGTAAAGATCAAATGTTTTAATAAAATAAAACATTCCCAATTGGCTTATTCATATCTCACATTTTGTCTCAATATGATGCCCAATTTTAACACATCGACACTACTGATGAATATTGAAATAGTTAAACTTTCAATACAAACAGATTTTATAATTTGCATGCTGTCTTGAATGTCGTACTTATAGCTTTACAATGATGATATATTTCTCTCAGTGTAAGAAGAGCTTTCAATTGTTGAAATTAGGCTTGCTTACTTTTTCTAAAAAAGAATTTCAAAGTAGGCTAGAACGCCTGGAAAAAGATTTTCATAAAGAAAGTACCCTGTAAAAAGTTAAATCAGCCCTTTTTACATCCTCTATTGTGTAATTTTAGTTCTCTGTTTTCGAAATTAGAGTCGTTTACTTTTTTAAAAAGCCATTTTTAAAAAGAAAGTTAAAATAATCCAAAATGGCTGAAAAAGGTTTTCATGAAAGAAGTACCTTTTAAAAAGTTCAAGCAAACCTTTTCACTTTCACTGTAGTACAATTTGAGATTTAATCTTAAAATATTCACTTTTTTTATAAAGGATAGTTTTTGCAATGGAAAATTTTTTTTATTATTTTACCAGCTTACTCTTTGAAGTCGACTTGAAGGCTTTACATCAATCAGGAGATAACAATTTTTTTTTGGAAAAAGCATGAAAAAGATACAGAAAAATGTGTATATCAATATAAAAATAAAACAAATTTTAATTGAATACTTTCAAATAGAGCACATATGATCATCAGTATTTCTCTATATTTTCGCAATTAAATCGTGCAATCAAACGAACTCTAATTAATAACGGAATAATCATTTGAAATTTTCCAACGATAAATTAGACGATTAACGTACACGAATATATTTGCTTACTGAACTGCACACTGCTGCATCGATTTTCTAACTATAATTAGTTTTCTCGACTTAAAAAATTTTTACTGCATATATACTTCGCATGTGCAAACGATAGATATTTGACTGTAAAGAGTTGACCTATATAATTTAGCGATAATCAAGGAATAAATATAGAAATGAGCTATAAGTCACTTTCTAGGTCAATAATCTGCAATAATTCTTCCCCACTATATGCCACAATGACATTATTCGCGATTGTTTTTTTCTTTTATTTTAAATCTTATTTTAAAACTATATTGTTTGTGGCATTGCCAACGAACGATAGTTGAAAATAATGAAATTAAAATACTTATTGTTTTTTACGTTTGTGCAGTAACCAGAATAGAATAACATAAAATGAACTAATTTTATATTTATATACCATTGATAAAATTAATTGTCACAAAGTAGTAGAAACAAGTAGAAGATGTGAACGAAAGATAAATTTTTGAATGGGTTAACTCTATCATTTTCAAACGATTACTCATAATCTTTTATCTAACTCTATACTCGACAGTTCTTCCATTACAGGACAAGTTTGCAGCTTGCGGCAGTTGGTGTGTATTCTATCAGTGGTTACGTTTGTTTAGTCAAAACGAAGAATCATTTTGAACGTAGACTTTTTATTCTTTAATTTCCAGTACATGACATAACCGATACTCCAGCAGTCTCTTTCCTCAACAATCCCGGCAACAAAAAAAGGCCCACAACTGTTATTAATATTATCACTAATAACTTCAACCATAATTCCACCAACGTTAGAAATTCCGCGCTCTTTCCACCTCGCTACTCCTTTACCTCTAAAATAAACCGCGTATCTCTCGCGTCTGTTTACTCTACTACCTCACTCCACTTTTTCTCTGATTCCTCCCTTTCAGCCTCTCCCCTATCTCACCACCATCCTTGTTTATTTTTCCCGTTCTGAAATGCACAGGCTCACTCTCTCTCTCTCTCTCTCTTACTCACATGGGTTCAGCAGAGAGAACGGCACACTGGGAATAGCTAATAAACCATGGCCGCGTGGTACGCGAAAGGCGCTCTTTGACGCGCTTGCGCGCGAGAAGAGATCGAAAAGGGGACGCGTGATTCGCGAAATGGAGAGAGAGAGAGAGAGTCGTGAGTCGTGCAGAGATCCCAAACGAATTATTCGATACGTGGCAGCGAAGCGTGTTTTTCTTTGATGCGCTACCAGAGTCACGGTCTCATATCGCTGCCTCTCGTTTTTTTGCCTATATAGGTGGGGTTTATGTATACGTATGTGTATGTATGCGTACGCGTGTGTATGTGGGTGAGTACGAAGGTGTGATCGAATAGGATGGAGAGAGAGCGAGAGAGAGGACAAGTGGAGGGTTCAAGTGGGAAGAGTAAGCGAAGGGACGTAAACGGACTTTGTAATGACGCTGTAAGGGGGTTAATTAATAGCTTGTTGTGTGAGGGGGGGGAGAAAGGGAGGAAGTAACTTTGACTCGCTCGCGAGGTTTGCGCGAGGAATTAAGCACGCCCAAGTTTATACGTCTTTTATAATTGAATGACGCGCAGTTGGCAACTGTTTCACCGAACGCGCGGGCGCGCGCAGCGAAATTTTCTTTGTTTGTAGAGAGGGAGAGGAGAGAAGAAGGGGGAACTAACGCGTTGTTTATCGTTACCGCGCTCGGTCTACTGCGAGCCATTTGTTCGGTTTAATCGCGGCGCGAGAGTTCGAAGACGCTTTGCGCGCCTGCTTTGTCTCGCGACTTCGTGGTTGGTAGGGGAAGGGGGGGAAAGAAGCGAACGGCTTTGTGACGCGGAAGGAATTTTCTTTTTTTTTCGATGACACGGTTTGGTTTTTACCTATTTGCATTTCAATGTGCTTTGTGGGAGGAAAAGAATTTTTGTTGCGTGAAAAAATGCGGCGCCGAAGAAGCAAAAAAAAGTGTTAAGCTATTCGAGCATAAGTAAAGAGCTTTTTCGACTACTAAAGCAGATATTTTATTATTATTTCCGTGACAATAGTTTTATGAATGGTCAAAAAATTCGTATTTTTCTTTTTAATGCTTAACCAACGGTGTTTATCGGTGTTTTCTATTTCTAGTGAAAAATAAATATATTCATTAGTTTTACTCAAAAAGCATGTAATACATCTTAAAATATCTCCTATATTAAAGTATTCACCGCCAATAATCGTGCCAACCTTATTAAACAGCGTTTAATAACCCCCCCTACAATAACCACTCCACACCTCATTATTTCTCCACCACTTCCCCCCGACCACTGTTTATTCACCCACTACCTCCCCGCAAACCACGGCGTTAAAACATCCCGATATACGCTTCCAACTCCCCTTCCCTTACCACACACGCATACATACATACGCACACATACCAAATTGATAAAAATAGAACTTCAGCAGCACTGCCGAAATAATATCCTCGCGCGGCACGCTCACGCTCACGCGCGAATGAGAAACGACAACGGCGGCAAATTGCCAGGACTGCTGCGGCTCTCTCTCTCTCTCCCTCGCTGATAAATAACGGCCAATTGCACAGCTGCGCCGGTTTTTGGCATCGTCGACGCGAAATAAACGAGAAAATCACTTTACGTCGAAAGACGAGCCCGCGTATCGCAGGGGAAATTGACTGTCGCGTGTGAGAAAAGGTAGGGGATCAAAGTGACGAGGAAAGTATATAAGGGTGTATTATGAATGTAAGGTGAGAGGCACACTGGGAGGGGAAAGGATTCCGTCGATGTCGTTTGAAGGGTGACTGAGTGATTTCGGGGAATTAATTGAACGATTAATGGTGGGATAGGAAAATGGAGGGTGGGATGGATTGGGTGCCGTTTCGAAAGAGAGAGAGAGAGAGATGATCGTTTAAGATGGTTAGGGGAGCGTTAGATTGAACGATGTATTTTAGCTTTTGAGGGTGTTGTAAAAAATGATTTTTCCGGATTGACTAATTTATCAAGCTGCGTCGTTTGACGCTTGATATGATGTTTGGCAATCGGAAAGCTGTTATTAATCATTCGGAACTACATATTACTTAGTTTTGTATATGAAATACTCTAGACAAACGATCGAATCAAAGTAAGATTACCGTTTTATACAGAATAGTTCTATTGAAATATATGTCTATTGATATAATATATTATCTGGTCATGTAGAAATCTGACATTTCACTTAATATACAATATTCTCGTGGTTCTACGTGATTAATATCATCAAAAGAAATCATCCAGTTCTAAAAATCATCCCATCTAAAAGTTACTCTATAAAACTCCACAAGACACTTTATCTCGAATCGATCTTATAACCGCACGACAGATTTCTTCCACTACCTTATCGTGTTTCTCCTTTAACCACGCCCTTAATCCCTGCTGTCGCTAATTCAATCATCGAAAACATACGACCGCGATTATTCACCTCCCAAGGACGCCACGTACACCACCATCTTACATATACCTTCAAACCTCTCTCTCTCTCTCTCACTTTCAAGTCTCCCATTAAATCGATCGTAAAACGAAAGCACCGTGCTGCAGCAGCTCTCCTATCCGGATTTTCATCGCCGTGCCTCTTCTCGAGAGATTCCTTCTCCTTCTCCTTCGCCACAGAGGAATGCTGGAATGTTCGCGTGGCTATTCCGAGGGTCTCTCTTCCTGTACACCTCTCTCGTGCATTCTATTATCACTCCGAGAAAATTGAGCAAAGAGTGAGATAGAGAGAGAGAGAGAGAGAGAGAGAGAGAGAGAGAGAGAGAGAGAGAGAGAAAGAATGGTCTAGTAGTGAGAAATGAAGAGATCCAGTACGATACACATATACACGTGCGTGCGTTACAATTCAACGTCGCGCGCACGATTTGTCAGGCCGCGAGGGCCTCCTTTAAATAATGCTACCCCAGAGGCTAAAGTTGAAATTCAGAACGTGGCGGTGGGTCATTTTTTTTCGTTTGCTCTCCCCTCTTCCTTGAAGGTACCTTGTTTAAGGTGACGGAAGATTTTTGACGAAGCCAAGTAGCTTCCGTGAGTTGGAGGATTATCTTGTCGCTAAAGTAGAAGATTTTAAAGCTGAGTGAGTGGCATTTGTTTTGATCAGATATCCCTGAGTTGACGGGACGAAGGGTTCGAAGGTGCTTTCGTATGTTTTATTCTAATGAGGTGTTATTTATGAGGACGAGTGGTGTGTGGATGCAGTTTGCCGTGACTTAATGCAGAAGGTATGTTCTCGCGGCCTGTAAATTTGGAGATTTATTCGTGTAATAACGCGACATAGTGTCGTTATTTTTGGGAAATGTGGCGCTGTAGACGAAGATTTAGGACGTAATAAATTTCAAACGTGCGAGCTTAGGTGAGTTGATTGACATGGCTCCGGTGGCTGAAGTGAATTTAAAGATTGTAAAAATTTTTACAAAGACAACGTTTATTGAACATAAATAACTTTGATGGTACACAGATGCCAATACAATTAAGTACCTCCACAACCACGTAAACTGATTCAATTACGTTACCCGTAATAGCCAATATCCGGGTCTCTTAAAGTAACCTGATATCGATATACACATCTAAAATATTAGCATCATTTCCTACCGGGGAATCCCCGAAATCATTGGTTATCAGAAACCGAAAAAAAACAACTTTGCAAAGTTATGGCATTCTCCCGTTCCTTCGTAGCTAGCATCAGTCCACCGGAATTGCTCGATAAATATATTTCTCTGGGTTGGCAATTGCAATACCTTATCTCCGAAAGACTCTCTCTACCGATAATGGCCTAACAGGCTACTTTCACTCAGAGCACTTTTCCCCATACCTCAGCGCTTGATCAACTCTCTCACTGGCTTCGCCGCAACGGGCTTTCGATCCGTCGAAGGAGGGAAACGCCCTCTCGAAATTGGCAGTTTTACTAAGTTGGACGACTCTCGTCGGTTCCTCAACCCCTCAGTGTATATAGTACGTGTAGACGAGAGCATACATGTCTAGGGTATCCTACAGGCATGTGCCAGCTTCTTCCTCTTGTTCATCTTCGCTCGAATTTATTTAGAACGATTCTACTCTCGTTGCTCAAAGCTCGCGAGCTCCTTGACTTCTTGCGAGCTTGCTCTCGCGTTCACTTTCCTGGCTCTGGGCATTTTTCCCACCGCCGCTCTCACTGTTCTTCTCATGCTTTTGTACGGAGGTTCGTGGGCGCGCCTGAGTCGAGTGTCGAAAGCTTTTTCTCGCTGCTGTAATTTGTGCGCGCGGTTGTGATTCCCTTTGTTCGAAGGTTGTGTAAGGTTATTTGAAAAATGTACGGTGTAGAATTTCCACTGTAACAAGTTCTTTTTTTTCTAGTTTGTTGTTTATGCGTGAAATAGGTTAGTAGTATTAAAACTCATCAAAATCTATTAAGTCAGAAAATGATGACTAAGCTGTATATATTGTTTACCTTTATAATATGCATAATCATCATTTCGCGATACATTCACAACTCCCTGAAATACATAAAAGAATAAACACTTTATCTAGAACGCGCCATAAAGTACATTTACATATGAATACTCTCGGACAAAGCCCTGAAAATTACGGAGCAAAAAAAGAGACACGCGCACACGTACATATATATATATATATATATACACACACAGACAGTTTATGACGCGCGTGATACGTCCCTTGTCCTCTTACTCCCTCTCCTTCTCTTTCTGTCTTACTCTATCTCTCGTTTTCTCTTAGCCTGGTTCTGGCGACGTCGGGAATCGACCCTGTAAATAGGTTCCGACTCGCGCTCCCGCGCGCGTGAGCGACGCCGGATCTTCCTCGATTCCCAGGCGACGACAAATGCTGGGGCATCTTTTCGGTGCTCGGTCTCCCTCCCGCTCTCTCTCTCTCTTTCTCTCTCCTAAATTACGCTCTATTTTTCTCTACTTCCACTTGCACGCGTTCCCGGGCTTCTCTTATTGTCCCCGTGCTTTTTTCCACGTCCTTCACTTGGCTAGAAATTTCTCTAGCGCTGCCGGATTAACTATTTTCACTTGTCTCCAGTGACTGAGCCGAATAAATTTAACCGGGCGTGCGCGCACACGTTTTACATCAGAGTATGCTCTGATTAAATGTGAGAGGGAAGAGATTACCTGAAATTTTTTTATAGGTAATGAATGAAAATGGTGTAGGTTAAAAATCTAAAGTGACTCAAAAATATTATAAGATGTTTTAGAATATTCATTTTTATCGTATTGTTCAATCATGAGTTTAGTTGTTTATAAAAAATATCATTCTGGGAATATCTCTTCTTGAAGATTACTACGTATGTTATATATCACAGTTTGAGGAATTGATCTTATAAGTCAACATACCATCGAAACATCCGCTTATCCGAATAAAAATCATTCTTCTGTACGTCTAATCAACCCTTCGTTTTCGACAATCTTAAAAATCGCATTCCACACAACCACCTATACCACCGATAGCGCCCGAGATTTCCTGCTGCCCCAAACTCACGCGCCACCATTTCCTCTTCTCTCCCTATGCAAAATCACCTTCTCCCCCTCGCCTACCCTGTCTCATTCTCGCTCCAATTTTTCTTCTCTCTCTCTCTCTCTCTCTCTCTCTCTCCTCGTTTACCCCACGCGCTTGCACGCTGCCAACGGGAACGAGCAGCACGTACGACTCTCTTTTGCGGCACACGTGTGTACGCGCGCGCGCGCTCGCTCGGATCGTTCATCGCCTGCTGCATTTGCAGCCGGAATGCTAAAGCGTCGTTGCAAGCGCGCACATACACACATACACACACACATACGAGGAAAATGCAGAGCGAGGAACGCGAGCGCTTCCTTTCGAGAGAGCTCCTTATTTATTTATCGCGTTTGTATTGGGCTTTTGTCGACGACGCTCGTCCTTTCGGAGTAGACGCGTTTTCTCTCTCGCTCTCTCTCTCTGTTGCTTTCGTTTTTCTGTTTCCTTTTTTCGCCTCGTTCGAGAGGGGAGAAAATCGGATTTAGGGTGGTGTCCGCCTTTTTGCCCGTGTAATTGTGAATTATAAATGCGATTACGCGACAGTCGCTGGGTTATTCAGGAGATGCTCGTGGAGTATATATGCACTTAACATTGGTTTATAAGGTAATTTCTTTGGAGGTGACCTGGCAGGAGTATATTTGTAAGCATAATTCAATGTGAGTTATGTAATGATTTAACTAAATTGCAAAGTTTAAAAGTTACAAATTAACTTTATAAAAATGAACAATAGATTTACATTATAAATAAATTTTTGGAGATAATTTCGAAAATATTTAAGCTTGAGAATATTTGATTCTAAAATTACATTTGAACCTACACTCTCATTTTGTACGCTTTTTTATTTTTTAGTTTTTATTTTCACTAATTGTTGTTATCATCAACTGTTCTTTAATAAATTCTTCTCGTACTAAGTAAATAATATGAAATTCAATGTATAAATATATAATCAGTTTCCATATCCTTTTAAACATAAATATAATATTATATAAAGCTTTTTCAAAATGATCACGTATACGTTATTTTACAAGTGAGTTATTCAAATTACACAATACGCCACCTAGCGGCGATATCTGCCGTCCGCATTATTATTCATCCCCAATTTCATCCATAAAATGCAAAACTTTCTCAAAAATTACAAACTATCCTTTAAAAAAAACTTTCTAAACCGACGCGCGCGCGCGCGCACATCCGCGAAATCCGCATCGAAAAAAGACCACCCTATCATCCCCCCTTCCTACTCTTTCCACCTGCAGCATCATAACGCGACGCATTTCCCGCTCATCTGCATGTACACGCCGTATCCCTCTACCTTCTCTCTCTCTTTCTCTTCTCTAGAATACGGAAAAACGAAGAGAACCAAGGCAACCCCCGGAGAAAGCTCAAGCCCGTATAGCTGCGCAGCACGCGCGGAAAGAATCCCGAGGACGCAGCAGTAGTGGTAGCGAGCTTATAGCCCCGGATAAAGGCGGTGGCCTGCTGCTGCCGCCGCTGCTGCTGCTGCTGCAACGTGACGCACTTATCGCGAGCGCGCGTGCGCCTTCGATAAAGCGAGCGCAGTGTCTC
This sequence comes from Torymus tubicola, assembly GCA_035583055.1. Classification (NCBI taxonomy): domain Eukaryota; kingdom Metazoa; phylum Arthropoda; class Insecta; order Hymenoptera; family Torymidae; genus Torymus; species Torymus tubicola. The sequence goes on from JAWWEQ010000626.1 coordinate 42,006, forward strand.
TCTCTTTCTCTACGGTGTACGTTTCGTCGATTTCTCGCAGCTGAGGGCTGTGCACGCCTTACACACGGTGTGTACAAATTGCCGAGGAATTTATTGCCGGATGCGCGTGAGTGCAGATGCGATACCGGGATGGGGGTGCGGATGTGTTTTCACCTGCTGCGCGCGATTTCCGATTTTTCTCGGTAGGTAAAGGGAAGGGGGAAAGTAGGTGGGTGTGTGTGTAAGTCGAGCTTGTATAAAATGCGCCAATATGTTTGGATTTTTGTATTTCGACTGCGTGATGTCGGATATATATATGGGTGCGGGTGTATACGCGAAGGCTGAAGATTTCAGTTCAGTTTTAGTTTATGGCTTATCAAGTTAGCTGAAACGCGTCTTTAACTCGATTCAAGATTGTAATCCAAGATTACTATAGTTTTAGTCATTAAATTTTAGAATGCCTTTGGGAATACGGACTTGTAATGAGTCAAACTTTAACTTTGGCTAACTTCTCAAGAAAATTCATTAATAGCGTCGCTAATAGGTTAAATGTCTATAACGATTATAAAGCTCACGGTAAAACATTCTATATCTGTATAGTAGAAATAATGCAGAAAAAAAAGAATAAATATGAATATAGCACATACAGCAGTACGCCCTCTTTCGTTCCATATTTCATCGTACTCTATTTTTCCCTCTCTACAAGGCTGCATTCCCCTGGCGCAAACATAAATACTCGGGCATATTTAAAATTCTCAAACGGATTCGCGCTACCGGCCAAAGCTGCATCAAAGATCGCCTGGAATGCTACCCCCACCTTTCTCTCTTTCCCTCAAGAGCATCCGCTCGTTCGAACTATCCCTCAACTCTTTTCCTTTCTCCAACTACAAAGAATCTTTCCTCTTCCTTCAAAAAGTGAAACAAATCGAAGCTGCAGGCCGGAATTCATCCTCCCACGACGGTAAATTGCGATCTGCCGCCTAATAGTTTCCTCCAACGCGTAAGTCGTCCTCGTATAAAGCTATTTTATCACTGAAAGTCCATTATCGCTGGCACGGGCTCTATTCTTCCGCATAGTAGCAGCAGCAGCAGCAGGCGTAGCAGCGTGCATTAGCCCCCGCATAATTTTAAATTTACCGCCGACGCCGCCGCTTCCGTCACAGGGGGGGAAAGCCTCTGCTCTGTGCGATCGCGCACTTTACGACGAGCCTTATAACGGAGGCTGCTGCTGCTGCTGCTGCACGCACGCGTATACGCGGAGGTTGTCGTTTTGGGAAAGTGCAGTTTTATCTCTGGTGCTGTTGGAGAAGAGCGCGAGCTTTGTGTCTTTTAATCTGATGCGTTTTATGCGGCGGAATGGTAGAAGAGGAAGAGCGAGTTTTGTTTATTTGGGATGATTTCCGTGAGTGGAAGTTTTTGTGGAGGGGATAGGGTTGAGTGGAGTGTTTAAAAGTAAGTGAAGGCGGGAGGGAGTTAATTAATGAGCGAGGAATCAGGTGTATGAATTCAGTGGTTCTTTGATCGTAGGAAGTTTTTGCGTAGAGAGAATGGGAATGAAAAGAAATCTGAAAAAATTTAGCCCAAATTATATATAGCCTAGTTTGGTGATTTTGCTTTATAATGCTATTAAAATGAGAAAATTATTTTATCTTGAATTTGATTTTTAAACATATTTTTTAATGTAAATAATTTTTTATTCCTTTTTGTTACAGGTAAGTTGACAACTCGACTCGTTTGCTTGTGCCACGCATAACTGTAAGTCCAATTAAATTTATTTGGTAAGAGAAGTATTTGAAAATGGAAATACTGGAAAAATAGAAGAAGTGTAAGATTAGATGATCAAAACTATTGTATCTTAAAGACGCCAATTAGTTTCATAGGCCATTAATTCAAATTAACTAATTTACCAAAACAGGCTATTTTATAAATTTCCAATACATCCGTTTAATCTTAATAAAAGTCACCTTCAGACGGAACCGTTCTCGCGAACTTCGCCGCTTATCGTCCAAAGACGATTAAAAATTTCTCTTCGGCAAACAAGCCGTGAGAGAAGCAAACTTCGGATTTCGAGCTCGAAACTTGGAAATCGAATTCTCGAATCCGGAATTTCCATTACAAAAAAGAAAAAACTTCGACTTCGACTTCTCCTAAGGGAACTTCGGTCACTTACTCAATGTCGACTATCTACATTATCCCGCGGACATATATGCTTCACGTTATATACACTATAACTTATGCGAAAGCTCGTTAACGCGTGTGTGCTTCGTTAAACGCCGGGCACGCGTTGATCGTAAAACAAGAAGGGGGAAAGAGATGAATTTTGACGAGAGTATGTCGCGCTTTAAAGACCAATGACGGACGTCAGAATGTACGTATTTTTTTTGCCGGACAGTGGGACACGCGGGAAATGAATGCTGGGAGCATAAAGCGGAATGCGGAGATTCGAGGTTGCTGGTTTACGGTCAATCAGGATAAACGGGGAATGGTCGCGACAGCGGCAAAGGGGGGAGAAACGTTTTTGGACCTAATACCGTCGTTTGACCAAACGTCGATACATTGTTGATCGTAGATAGATACAGCGTTGAAACTATGTTAATTTGTTAATTTGTAGCCATTTTTCTGAATGAAACTAATTAAAATTTAATGGTTCGAAAATGCAGACAATAGAAGTATACCTCCATAATACGTTCATAATACGATTTCATTGAATTTTGCGAAAGCTCGAATTCTATACTACATCCACCCGCATTCTCATTTTTTTTTTTTCAAAAAATAATCTTGATGAATTATTTCATCCACCGGCATTTCGTCTTTTACGCGCGGAATAAGAAAACGGCACAAAATATTATTCCGGCCCCGCGACGCAATATACAATGGCGCCGTAATAAAAAAGTTCTGAAAAGAACGACGTCGTCCTGAGGAAGAGGGGAGAAGAGAAGAGGAGAGTAGGAGGGCCGAAAGGTTGAACGGCAAAAAAAAGAAAATTGTCCAATCCTTTTTTTGCCAACGGGCGGCCGCGCTATTGACTTGGCCCCGTTCAACAAAAGGACCCATACGTCAAATGAAATAATGTATTCTTATGCGCCATTTTTATTTCTTGACCTCTGCAGCGGTATGCATGGTTGGTCGGCAGTAGAGGTTTAAAAAAAATTAGACTGACATTTTAGTTTTATTTTATTGGTGTTAAACTTTAAAAGTAATAGAGTTTCTGCTAAAGTTTAAGATTATCGACTTTATGTAGTATAAAAGGATACATGTATGAATGAGTAAATTGAGAAAATGAATAAATAACAGAAAGTCAATAAATTCATTGGGAAGAAAAATAGTGAAACCTGACAAATGAATACAGAAGTCGAGATTTAATCGTACATTTAGCAGTGTGACTTTAGTAATATTACAATTGAAACTAGAGCTTCTGAGTATTAAGAGTTTGTGTAATAGCAGTGCACGGTTTGTAACCATTGTCAGAGATTCTTTTAACATGTCCGCAACACATCTATAACTGAAGCGTTTCATATTCAGAGTGTAGGTATATGATATCTTCATAATAATTCCATAATACCCATATTGTCACAGATGTGGTTAACGGCAACAAAAACGTAATTGATGATCAAACCTCGGACATACATATTAATATGGTTAGATAAAAGAAACGTTCCTTCCCTCTTTGCTTACAAGCCAATCATTGATTGCATAAATTGAAGAGCTCAGGACTGCAAACATCATTTCATATTTCAAACTGACCCCTATTTAATAACTGATTCAGAGGTCAATTGGAAATGTGAGCTCTTCGATGGTTATGTCTACTTTCTTTTAAAACCCAATATCACAATATTTCTTTCTAATTTCATATTTTTCTTGATATCTGTTCGGTTAAGAAGATATTGATATTATATCATCTTCCTTCCCGTACCATTTCCATTAGTTCATAACATCGCTTTAAGTCGGCTCATCTTTTTCTTACACTCTAATTCTAATTTATATTCCTTCCTAACTGTTACTCACTACTAACTTCATTACTTATTTGTATCTTTGTACAAAGCATAACGTGCTAACACTCCATTACAATTTTTACATTCTCTTAAATCAAACAATTTGAAGCCCGACGTGTAATAAAAATCAAAACCAACAATTAAACCTATATAATGCAAATAAATATCGAATCAGCAAATTCTTCCAATTAACAAAGTACCTTGCAATTAATTAACCTTCAGTTATCGTGCTACCATTTAAAGATCCTCTACTCGAATTATTAAATTTACACGGCACCCTAGCACTCGTTTGCCAATATCTACCAACTCCTTCTCTTCCCTTACACACACACACACACACACACACACACACACACATCCGTCATTAATTTTTTTTTTCGTAATTACTTAGAACCTTCGCACATCCGTGCACATGGTCATTTCAAAATGAACTCTTCCCTTTCTACGCACGCATGCACCTGGAGAGCATCGCGCGCACACTCGACACAATCGCTATTATTAACAGCCTTTCCCCTAACGCGTGTGCGCGCGCGAAAAATCAATCAACGTCGGAACTGAGACATAATTTAATACACTGTTGAACGAGGGAGCGAAGAAAGGGCCGAGGAATTTAACGCCAGCGTTTAATCTCGCGTGTAGCTGCCCCCCCCGCACGCCGCTATACCCGTCAAGAGTTTACACGGTACGAGATATTAGTTTCGCTCGGCCGTAAGAGGTCAAAAGTGAGAAAGGAATGTCCGTGTATGTGTATACGTGTGATGGGTGAGGGAGGGGGGAGGGGGGTAAGTGGAAGGCTACGCGTTCTTTATTTGCTAGGGCTGAATTGAAGGAGACGGGGTGAGTCAGAGTGTAAATTGTTGTCGGAATTCCGTTATTAAAGTGGCGAGTGTTGTGTATGTATGTGGAAGGGGTGGGAGGCGTACGTTTCAAGGTTTTTTCGCGAGAGAATTACATTTGAATGCGTGAGCTTGGTGTTATAAGAGTAATTGAGTGTCATTGGAGTTATCGTATGGGAACTCAAATTATTTGTAGCTGGAATATAATTGTAGTGAGAAAGGGTAAAAGTGTGTTGTGATAATGAACGAAAAACAAATTTATGAAAAATAACTACTACGTTTATCGTTTAATTTTAAAGCTACGATGTTGGTACATTTATGGCTCATATATTCCCAGAAAATTAGATTTTATATATAGTATAAATACCGAATGGCCCGGAATAACAACCTTTGCCTGTCATTTCACGTTGGAATGAGATTACGTGCGTATTCGCTATTACTCTCGCTATTTTAAAATTTAAAATACGATGCAAGTTTATATAGACCAGAATGCCTTTTAAATTAACGTACTTTAAAAATATGTTAAATTTAACGCTGAAAGCGCCCGTGCGCGTGATGATTAATACGTTGGTTATACCTCTTCTTTATAGAATTACCCTTTGAATTTCGTCCACCGCATCCCAGAAATTACATTCGCGAAAGCTATCCCAAACGATTTTAGCAAACTCATTCGCGCGCACAGGCTTTTTATTAAGGGTTGAAATATTTTCGAAAGGATCAGCCTCTCCCAGCTGGATTCACACTCGTGTTCGACACGCTGTGCAAGTTACATAATTCACCATTTTACTCTGTCCCATGTGTGTGCGACTGTGTACAAGTGTGTATATATTAAATATATAATATACATTTCCAGATCCAAGTTCATTGCTATCCATACTTTTATTCGCTAGCCAAGGGATATGATTACGAATTTAGAGCCGGTCGTTAAAACTGGAACTGGTGCGACGTTAATCTTTAATTTATGTGATTAAACGTCTACATCGCACGCATTTGACGATTGATTTTTGTTGGTTTGCGCCGCTATGTGCTCTGTCGTGCGGAAATAACTTTTTACAGCGCAAATGCGATACTTCCGCTGCGTATACGGCGACATTATTTATTTCGTGCTACGTGCGTGAGATGCATTGCATTTTTATTACGTCGTAAATAAATGCCCGTGTGAAATTGATTTCATTAAAAGCGCTTTGTATTTTAAGTTCGTGTGCAGGACGAATGGCTGTGTGGTTGATTTCTGGGATTTAAAATTTTTCATTGAAGAAAAATGAAAATTACGTCGAATCCAGTTACAGATTTTCGTATTACATTTTTCATTTCATTAAAGTTATTTAATATTTATCTTTTCGTCAGTATTTTAAATTTTTCCATATTTTTAATTTAATGATTATAAAAGATTTTGCGCGATCCATTTTAATCCGTCACTTTGAATAACTTTTGAAAGTGAGTTCCGATAAAAAAAAGTCGCGATGGTAAAACTTGCAGGATTTCTAAGGGTCATCGACTAATACCCTGGGATGTTACACCAAGGTCACAAACAGCTGACCCTTTGCCATCCTAAACTTTGTTAGAAGAATTTTTTTTTGGTGAGGCTAACTCGAAAATTTATTCAGCGTTATATATTCAAATGAGACAAGCGAGACAAGTTAAAATTTGTGATTCAAACATACTGAGGATTACTTGTCTTGCAATGAACCATTGATTTCTTATCATAACTTGAAAACATTTTTCATTAATCTTCTTAAAATTAAAGAAATCTAGTTTCAAATTTATAAAAAAATTGTCAACGTTAAAAACCTTATTCCATTCTTAAGGCGTACATTTTCCCTGAATTCCACCAACCTCTCTCATAAACCTCTAAAAAAAATGCCTTACCCACAAAAATCTCCCTAACAAAAGAAACGATAACCCACTCTCTTTTTCACTTCTCTACGCCAGACTCTTGGCCCCTCCTAAATCAATTAGCGCGAGGACAATGTGCCCGGGCTCGTGACAAAGCAGTTAAAATTAAAACGAAAAGGACCCCCGTCTCTCTCCTAGACTTGGCCTTTCGCCCGATGCTCTCTCACTCTCTTTCTCTCTCTCCTAATGCCGGATATTAACCTCGTTCTTCAAACGTGAGAAGAGAGCGAGTCAGACAGAGAGAAAAAGAGAAAGAGAGAGAGAGAGGTATAGAAAAGGAGAGAGAGAGAGGCTCAGGATCATCGCGAAGAATTAAAGGAGAGATTGCTCAGGTACGCGATTATCTAGAGATTCCTCTTTCTCGCGAAAACGCAGATTAGTCGAGCGATCGGTCGTCTTGCTGAGAAAATGTAGTATAGATAGAGAGAGATAGAGAGAGAGATGAAGGAGAGAGAGAGAGAGAGAGCAGGCGGATTGAGATGTGCGCGTGTAGGGGATAAGGTTGAGACGTAGCGCTTCGTTGATTGATTGGGGGGGAAGGGTTGGGGATGAGGGATTGTGTTACAGTTGTTGGAGGATAAATGTGAGTTGAGTGTTTTTGGAGAGATACATGCGGAGGCGAGGTTGGATTGGCAGGTGATAAAATTTGTCATTCTGACAGTACGGCTGTTAATGTCTTGTATTTTAAAAGCTCGAATTTATGACGAAAGTGTTGTTGTATTACTGCTGTGTTTTATGTTGATGTAAAGGTTGCTATTTACATTGTGTAAATGAGAATTATGAGATTTTTATAGTTTATATAAACTTAATGACGTACGTTTTCATAATTTCGAGGGTACGAGTTTGTGAATGCTTATAAAATTAGGTTATACATTAATTTTAGTTAAAATAATTGAATTACGAAAATTCAGTCAAAATATATATCTATTGCTACAATAAAAAATTTGAAAATGTTTGGTTTCTTCGAAATTAAATTCTTGTAAATATAGGTTTTTCGTATTGTTGTCGTAATCATTTAAGTTCCATGGTAGAAATGACTCGTTAACTCAAAAACCAAGATACTTTCTGCGAAATGAAAAGGTAAAGGGCTCATGTCAACGTATTTTTAATTACTAGCATATAAACGTATTTTATATTTTTTTCAGAAAGCAATTCACAAGCTGCAATATCACACGTATGATGATATATGAAATAGGAGCTACAATTTGGAAAATATTTCTAATAACTTTCAAAACATAAAGAGTTTTTAAAATTTTATATCTTTTAATAGCTAAAGTTTGGAGTACGTTCAGAACACTGAATCATAACTTAAAAAAAAAGAGATTTGCCCAAATTGAAATCTGAAATCAACTTCTTCTGATCGTTGAATCAATTTAATCACTTCGGATATTAATTCAAACTACAACGCCTAAAGTTCTCATATAACAATCATTATTTCTGCTCTCCAACTCCCTATAAACACCCAAACTTTCTCCCAGACACACACACACACATGCATACTCAAATCTCTCTTTCTTTCTCTATACCCACTCTGGTACCAAATAGTGCATGCACAACGACGCACATATATATATCCCCACTAACAGTATCACCACACGTCGTCAAAGTCTACGAGTGTTTTTCAAGCAACGGTCAGCCGCACCAGGCGAAATTTCTCCTCCTCCAGAGGTGTAATTAAACTGTCGCGCGCAGATTTAATCGAACGCCACTGCTGCTGCGCGCTGCTGCTGCTCTCCCAAGTGTCGCCGCCGCACTTTTGGCTGGCTCGGCTGGATTAGTTGAATATGTTTTTGTTCGGCGGCGAAGGCATTTAAGTTGAGAGCCGTGCTGCTTTATACTCTCGCAGGCGTTATATGCGCGAGAGAGAGAGAGAGAACGTTCCACTCTAAGCGCTTTGGTAATTAATTAATTCAACTAGTCGTTAACTTTCGACCGAGTTCGCCCCCGACGCGTCACTCGCGAATATATATATATATATGTATATACATATATATGTTGTCGCAACGAAGAGAGAGAGAGAGAGAGAGAGAAAGAGAGAGAGTGCGTGTTTGGCGCGAGTGAGTGTTGGAAATTTGAGAAAGAGTAGAGAGTGGAAGGGAGTTATGTAATAAAGTGACACGTAAGTACTTTTATGTCTATGGGAGGGTTGGTTTCTCCTGTGTTTGCATTTGCGAGGTGATTTTTAGTTATCAAGTTTGACAGTGAATAGAGTCGAAATTATGATTTATGTTTGAGCAAAAGTGAAAAGTCGAAGTTAATGAACACGTTTTGCTGAAATCCGCTTTTTAAATTTATGTTGTTGATACAATTCTCTAATTAAGGTCAGGTAATTCGACTCTTTTAATTAAAAAAATGATTATTGGGTGTTTTGGTAAAAATTTGTTAACCTTTTTCCGATATTGGCATTTACAAATATTGAAATTGATAAAAATCACCTAAACACGTTTGCGCAAGTTGACAGTCCGAGAGATTCTAATTTAGAAATTGAATTAAGCATGACATTGAAATAGTGATAGTCGCCTTCACGAACTACGTTATAAAAAGTACATAAAAATTACTAAATTTTGTTTAGTAATAATATTTGCTGAATTAACAAATAATATTGAAGTCTTTTAATTTTGAACAAAAATTTTGTTTCTTATTATAATTGTGTAATTTATTTTAATGATTGTATAAAATTTTCCAACGAATATGAATGAATTAATTATTAAATGATTTATATTTTGCAACAATTCACTTTACTCCTAAAAAACCCATTTTTAAGACTTCGAACACGTAAGTTGAATTATCATAAAATTTTCTACAACTCATTCGAGATATTAATTAGTAATAAATTATAACTTTCAAATACAACAGATTTCTAATAATATCCTTGCCAAACTAATTGAATTAATTAAATCATTTAAAATCAATATACATACACTATGTCCGAAGTTATAGCAAAGATTTTACATTATGTACCAACTTAATTAGTTTAAAACAACTCGATCCACAAAAGTAGCTAATGAATTCATGAAATCAATTAGCACTCATAATTACGAGTATTAATAATTCATACTTATTAACACAAAGTTCCGCAGCGAAAATCAAACTAATACAAGTAAATTGCGGCAACCATCGAACGACGCTCCATTAAACGAGTGGCCAATCAAAGAGCCTCTCACGCGTCCCCACACCCCCTCACCTTCCAAAATCAGCCGTATATTATGCGACCGAAAAGTGCCGCGTATTTATGTAAATTTAAAACGTATAAAATATTTGTCAATGGAGGAGTCGGAACGGCTATGTTAAACAGCGACAAACAACTCATTTGAGTACTGTGTCTCCTCTTGGTGCGCGCGAATTTTCAACTCTATTTATATACGAGTGGCAGTATTAAATTTGCCGCCGGCGAGAGCTGATTGTAACTTCGAAACGCAGTGGTCCCTTTATATGTGGCTGAGCGTAATAAATAGAGTATGAAAAATACTTTTCCGCGCGCGTTCATATTGCACTTCGACGCGCGCGCTCGTGTGTAACTTCGTTTATGTGCGACTGTATTTTCGTGCTCGGCAAATGTACACGTAATTGTATATATGCGGTGTGCTTCGAATAAAATTTCCGTGGTAAACATTATTTTTATTGCCCTATATTATTGTTTTATGAGGAAATAATTTTATTGATGGTATTTTAACGCTTGCTGTCATTGTACACGCGCGTTAAAAAATTTATGAAATGTTGTAAAATATATTTATGTATTTGCGAATGTCGAATGGTTTACTGGCATATTTTCTTTCTCGAACCTTTTTTTATTTACTCGGTATTTTTCAGGGGTCAAATAAAATCCTTTGAACTAAAATTATCTGAATTCAAGAACCTTGAAATGAAAAATATTAATAGGTAAGGAATAAATGCAATTATAAAGGCGAAAACTTCACTATACAAAACTTGTAAAATCACGTCTGATAAGTTAACGGGACCATTTCGATAAATAGAAGGTTTTACTATTGCATTAATTGCCGTAAATTAGCCGTAAATAAGCCGTAGAATTTAAAAATTTGCCCTTCGAATTTCAAAAAAAAGGGGGACCGTTAAAAACATGTAAAATGACAAAACTAAACTGATCAACAATTGCCGCTTAATTAGTTGTTAAATATACCATAAACCAAATTAAAAAATATTAATTATTAAAAAAATGATATTGAATTATTTCACACATACAGCTACCTTAATATGCAAGTTAGCGGGCCACCCCCAAAAACTCATTAAAAATATGTAAAATAGTAAAACTAAACTGATCAATAATTGCCGCTTAATTAGTCGTTACATATCGCCCAAACAAAATTAAAAAATATTAATTATCAAAAAAATGAATTATTTCATAAAACGGCGACGATCTAAAATTTTCTTAAAAACTTGACGCTTTACTTGTACGATTTAAACACAAAAATTTCCAGGATTAGCCGTGGACTACGATGTTTTATATCGTTGAGTACTTGTTACACGGTGTACTCGTGCTCCTGAAACAGCAACGATTCAGAATCGCTATGAAAAATTGCCACTTTATTGAACTATTTAGCCGTGGAATCGCTTGAATTAGCCGCGGTCTACGAAACTGTACATCATAGTGAACTTGTATTTTTTAAAGATGATGGGTCCGCTAACATGTTAAATTTCGCGCACCTTCAACGTTTAAATCAGCTACCGCTTACGACAAATTATAAGAGATATCTGAAATTATAGTTTTTTCCAATTTTTTGTTATAACTGTTAATCTAAACTATTTCGGTTAGGTTTAGAATAATAATAATAGAATTTAAATCAAATAAAAAACTTTCATTTTTTTTTAGAATTTTTAGTTATAAAATAAATGGTCTGAATTACCAACTAATTTTTCAAAATTTAGAAGTTTCATACTATTTTCAACAGATTTCCCTTAAGAATTTGAAGATATTCAAAGTTGTATTATTCAAAGTATTTATTATAATTTTATAATTTAATCAATTTTAGTATAAAAATCAATCCTGCTCAACGCGATAATTTCCATACCAAGCCATAAAATAAAAATCCATACTTCCTTGATTTCCAGCACCTCACTCCCAAAGTACAATTCTTCTCTCATCTAGACCTCCTTACCTCCGAGTACCTCAAAATCCAGCACAGTATCGCTCAAAATCTCATTTTAGCTACCGCGTCTTTGTCCTTGATAAAACAATATTTCACGTTTCTTCTCCTTGCCACAGCCTTATACTCACGACGCGCACAAAAATATTCTAGCAACTCTCGAACTAATTAAATTGCCGCATGTTCTCCCATCAACGCACGCTTGCTGCGCACGTAAAATTCGAACGCGCTTTCCTCCTTCGGACTCTGGTATATATATACGCGCGTAGCAAAGTAAACCCCGTGGGGGCTGCAAGCGAGCGCGCTGCTAATCTAAGTTACATCGAGTTCGTTCCAATTTCACATTCAATTTCGTGTTTTTCGCGAGCGTAGCGACGGCTGCCTCTACTCCTTATTTACACATGGAAAGGAACGATGGTGTATGTATATGTGTATGTGTGTGTGTGAGAGAGAGAGGACAATGTTTAATGGGAGTAGTTTTATTTGTCTTTTCGACAAATTTCGCTTGTCGTAGGAGAGAATGAGAGGGAGAGCCGGAGGGAATGAGAGAGAGAGAGATAGCTTTTTCAGGAGTGTAAGGTAGAGAGATGCACTCTATTAGGGGTGGATATTAATTGTTTCGTTTGTCTTTAAACGTGCGTGCGCTTTGGGCGAAAGGCTTGTTTTAATCATTGAAATTACGGTTTAATGGGGAGGTTCTAATTACATTTTGTTAGAGATTTCAGATAAATTAGAAGGAATTTATCAATCTCTTATAATAACAACGTATTTTTAAGTAATATTTTTATTTGATATTTAAAATGTTTTACGTTTATGTTATAATTGAATTGTTTTATTTTTTTATCATTTATTTTGTTATATTTTGATTACAATTATGATTTTAAATAAAAAGTGTTATTGTTATTCTTCAGTAAATTATTAATAACGAAATTGTTTACTTTTATACATATGCACATCTCTATGGGTATCACATCCACGTGATATAAATGATCTAAGGACATAATAAGAATTTGAGAATTAAAAATTTATTAAATCTTAAACATTTGAAGTAAAAGGCTGTTCTTTATAATATAAAGAGAATTTAATAGAAATAATAGTCTAACTCTAACGACTACTTTATCTCATAAAAGTCTTATGAAATCTTGATATCTTCCCTTACATCCTAAAATTTCAACCTTATTGTACTAAAGGTTTTTACATGCTTCAATACATCTCATTATTAAATAAGCATCTATCGATTTCTTCATAAAATTGCATCATACTCTCATGGCATTAGAGAATATCTATAATCACTCTTCACACGATTAATTTACATAACATAAGCAAGTCTTTGAAAAAAATGTTTTTTCTCACAACATATTCATCATACCGATCATAATTTGACAGCTGTTCTCGCAATCCTACTCACTTCCGAAACAGCACAAACATTCCCTCTCTTGCTCTCTCTCTGTCTCTCTTTTGTCGGTCAGCACATTCTGAAGCAGCACATCTCTACTTTGCCTCGACAATCGCAAAAATTCCAGTTGCCCGTCTCCTCTCACGCGACGCTTAAGCGCGAAAATTCCATTAAAACTTCTCGACTTGCCCCTTATTAGATTCCTCTTTCTCTCTTATATATACTTGTGCCCGCGTGGATACTTATCGACTCGATAAGTGAAAAAATCCCCGGAAATAACACCGGGCACCGGGAATTATCGGCAAAGGCCGGATGCTTTCTCTCTCTCTCTCCATTTACGTGATTTCGCGATAGTTCGAGCGACAGCGAGACGCGCGCGCGCGCTGGGCTTTGGGGAATAATAACAAAGTTTTGCTCGAGAACCGAAAGGAGAGAGAGAGGACCAAACTCGTCGGGTATAGTTGAAATGGAATAAAGACGAGGGATAGTGTCCGAGAAAGCAAGAGAGAAACGATAGTCGAGGGATAGAGAAAGAAAGAGGGGAAGATCGCTGGAAAAAGTGTGAGAGCAAGTAATAAAAACGACAGGTATTTATCGTCGGCAAAATTAAGTAGTGTCTGGGTTGACGTATTTTTTTGCATAGGTTTGTTAGTAAGAGTAATAACAATAAACAATAAGAATACAAAAAACGGTTTTTCTTACTTGTAAGAAAGTTGATATGATTTTTTTTTTGTAAACAGTATTTTAAGTTTCTATTATTACTCGTTGTCTATGTTGACAGATACAATCAGAGTATAATTGAAACTAAATTAAATGTTTCGCTTTTAGAAGTTATTTTTCAATAAAAGCAACAAAAAATCATAGACAGGCAACATTATACGAAGTATCAACTATATTGATTTTCAAAAGTATCGTACAAGAAAACTGTTTAAACAAGAAACAAATGACTTTCACAACGACGTCTCTCTCTCTCTCTCTCTCTCTCTCTCTCTCTCTCGCATTTCACAGCAAACACATTCGCTATTTCCACGTGAAATGGTAGAAACAAAAACACGCAACGTAGCAGCGTATATATTCCCGAGAAATCTTTCACGCTACCCGCTATTCGAGATTGACACAAAACAACTTATATATATATATCACATACAAGTAGAAGCAGTCAAACACAGTCAGCCGTATCACCTCTACGTTCTCCTTTTCCCTTCTCTCTTCCAACGACGACAGGCGAGAAACGACGCGGAAAAAGACGGCGTCGTCGTCGTCGTCGCGCACCTGTCTACATCGAGCCCGAAGGAGTAGTTACCGGAAGGGAGGAGGAGGAGAAGGTGATATCGCATCGCTTCCGCCCGGCCAATAAACCGCGCGAGCGAGATAACTGACCGTCGTCCGTGATAACATGAGCAGCTACGGGAAATCCCGAATATTCTTGCCGGAGAAATTTTCTCCTCTCTTTTTTTTCCTTCTTCTTCTTCTTTTTCTCTTTTCTCTCGGTAGAGTTGGGGGTTTGTTTTGCGCAGCAGGGAAGCGAGATGATGGAGTTGCCGAAAATTATACGTCGCGGACTATGCTGGCCATTGAGTTCGTTGTTTTGTGGACGGGAAAATGTATACGTGTGGCGTGGGGGATGCACGGGTGAGAGAGGCAAAATGAGGGGATCATATTTTCGTGGGAAAAAGTTCGCGTGTTTAGGATGTCGAGGAGAGAGAGAAAGAGAAAATGGAGGTTTATGCGGAAATATCATAATAGTCGTTGCTTTGTTAGAAAAGTCTTTAAAAGGAAAAAAAATGTAGGTGAGCTAGAGATCTTCTCGTCGTGTTTTATTAAATTAAAAGATGGGAAGCTGAGATTTTGCGCGACGACGATGATTATAAAGGTACGCGCGCGCGGGCGTTGCGCTTGATAAGTTTGGAAGTCAAGAGTTGTGTATTTATTTCCATGCTAATTCTTTCATTATGCTTTGTTATTCTACCCTAATAATTATAATAGAAAGAAAATATAACGAGCCGTCCTCGCTTTTCGGTTAGTTAGGCACGAACTTTCGCGCTATTATAATTTGAAAGGCAGCAAAGAAAATTCAATTTAAATAATCTTCTTATGAAGAAGTTTCGGCCAACTTATGGAGAGAGAGAGAGAGAGAGAGAGAAAGCCTGAAAAATGTAATTAAAACTACTAAAATAACATTAGAAGTTAAATCTGTGTCCCCTGCTAATAACTACATCGGCAGCGCCCTCGTGGAGAGAGATCATTTTTGTTTTTAATGAATATATACGCAGAACTTTCGTATATATATACACCTGTACCGATAAAATTGATTGAGTTTTTAATTTACCGAGAATAACGGTAAAACAATCACACGTTCGATTAAATTTCTCAGGAATTTAAATGAAACCGTATCCACATATTTGCGTCGAATTTTTACTTATACGCAATATTTTTTATAACACATACATAAATATTAAAAGCTTTGATGATAGCACACAATCAATACGATACTCATCACATTCATTGTATCCAAGGAAAAAAAATTCGTCCCTAATGTCGCGCGACGAATATATCCCGTAGTTACGATATAAACAGCGAAAAAGCACGCAACTGTTAATAACGACGCGCGTATACGTTTCTTGCGTGTCTGCGCGAAGGAGGTAAACACTCTCTCGGGTAAAAGTTCGCTTGGGCGAGAGGCGAAAACACGGTCGAGTGTCCGGTATGGGAGGACAAAAAGGCCGCTAGCGATAAGAGCGCGAGAATTCCGCGCGGATTTTCGATGGCCGAGAGAGAGAGTCGCGAATTATGTGGGAAATTCGAGATTGTTATCGTTGATTTATATCTCGGTGAGCGTGTACTGTACAGCCGAGCGCGTCCCGGTATAGTGAGCAAAAAATTATCGGAGATAGTTTCGCGCGCGTATATACGAGCTTTGACCTTTTTTGTAGCTTTGGAGAAGAAGAGGAGGAAGGGTTGGTTAGATATATGTGTTGTCAAGGACGCGTGCTGGTGGCTATGCTGTTGCTGGAAAAAGTTTCGAACTTTTTCCCATAAGTTTTTGCGATGCGCGGCAGGATGCGAACGCCCGATTCTTTGTTGTTCGGAAAACAGAAATAGGGGTGGAGGAGGATAGAGAGGGAGGGAGGTGAAAGGGTTGCGTGTTTGTCGGGGTGTAGGAAAGAGATTGTTAATGGAGTTGTAGAGGACGAGCGCGTTTTATACTTATTGATGAAGTCGCACTGTGGTTTTCTGTGACATCGTAATCTTTGTGTTTTAATAGCATGCTGTAAGTAACATTTGAGAATTTAGTTTTTTTTTGTTTGTAAATTTATACGTACGTAGTTTGGAGAAAGGATGTTCCAAAATTTTGAATGAAAACATATGAAGGAATATATTATTATTATATTCTGAATATATCATCAAAACATTTTTACCTATTAGGATATAAACCATTACTATTAATTCCGGTTTCAAAATGATTTAAAGATAATCTTCAATTATAAGTAAGTACTTCATTTGAAATTGCAAATTCCCATCTAATAAATAATAACAGAACCTCGGGGATCGTTTTAATAAACAAATAGTTTCTTAAGATTAGTTCTTGATGAAACTCATTAAAAATTACCACCTCATCTTTTACCAAAAGCTCCGGTTACCATATCCTGACTACGTCAATACCTCGTAAAAGAAATATTCCCATTTAAAATTTTGATTAAAATTGCTTAGCATTAATGATGAACCTCCTCCTTCTATCAACGAGACTATGCACATCCACGTACACACAGACACACATATTCCATGCCGATAAATAACTTATACCAGCTATAATTCTACACGAGGAAGCAGCAACTCCTTCATAAAAGAAGCAAGAGCATCGCAAAATCGACGACGCGGGGGATAATCTCGAGGAGTCCATTAAAGCTAAAGCATCTTCAGGGAAAGGAGAGAGAGAGAGAATAAAGTCGGCCCCTAGTGTACCGGGAAAGATGTCTTTAAAGGCAGCTTTTAATCAAATTATCGACTCCTGACACTCCTTTTGTGCCGCTGCCACCAAAAAGAGACTTCCCCTTCCTCTTGCGTCTCATTGTCCGAAGTGCTGCTCTGCGAGTACGAGCCCGTTAGCAGGATGTATATAAGTTTCGACTAAACGCATTGTGTCGCCAGCGGACAATGAGAACTTAATGGTGGAACGATAATGATAGGTTTTTCTTTTCTTGCCTGAGGTACTTCGCCGTTTTTGTTTGAAGTGGATGATTAAGTGGCTTATTTAGATGACTAATTTATCTTGGTAATTCGATTTATGGCATGGAAAGTTTTTGGAACAGCTAAATTAAAGCTTGTAGTTAAATCTTTCAAATGATTTCGAGATTTTAAACATGACCTCCAAATTAGCAGTTGATTTTACATTGAAAATGTAATATTTGTGTTGTACCAATTGTGATTACAATACATGGGAGCAATTGTGTAAATTGGAATTGCTGTAATACAAGTATTGATTTACATGTGTATTTACGCAAAGTCATTAATGCCGATTTGGTTGTAAGCTGAACAATAATCAATAGTTTAGTTTAATGCTATTAACTATGTACAAGAGTCTATTGCCCGTTTACTATTAAATAAATAAATAGCAATAAATTCATAAAATCTTCTATTTCTTGAAAAAATGTTGACCTTTCCCATTATACTTTTCATTCAGTCTAAATTTAAACATTTCATTTCCTCCTTTGACCATAAAAATAAAAGAAAAATCTACCACCCATTTCCTCGTGATGTAATCGCCACAGCTTATTATTACAACGTATATTTCCCATATACACGCGCAGCCCACTCACCGCGGGAACCTGATAGCTACCTACCAGCCGGGTTTACAAATTAATATCCAAAAGATGGAAACCCGAGAGCTAAACGCTGACGTATCCACTCCCTCTTACTCTATACAGCTGCCTTAGGAAGTCCGGCCTGATCCTCCGAGCCTGACCTTTCACCTTTCGTTGATCCAGCCTTTCTTCCTACGTGGGTTACCCCCTACTCAACGCACGAGAGAACTGTGTAATTATGGAGACTGTGTGTGCCCCTCTCTCTCTCTCTCTCCGCTGAGCTTTTAATTAAAATATGGAGATCAACATCCGGAGCTGCGCATTGTGCCCTTGCGCGCTCTCTCTCTCTCTGTCGTTTTCCGTAATAATAACAGATAATATATCGCAGGAGAAAGAGGTGGTCGAGTAACCCGGTCACGTGCGTGCGGTTTTTCCCGTTGCTTCTCGTTTCTCTTTTCTCTTCTTTTTCGCTTTGAAAGTACGTGGGGGTACGTGTGGATACGTGTAGACATGTGGGTTGCGAAAGTTGCACTGGATCGGTCTGGGCTGAAGTGTCAGAAGTAGGCTAATCGTGGTTCTGGGTGAAGGTTGCACGTGTGGCATGGTGACAAAATTCTTTTTTGCTCGAAGTTGGTTGGTTTTTGACTTGGAAATTGGTTTTATTTACAATGAGAAACGTGTTATTAATATCTATTCTGATGTAGGAATTCTTGAGGTCTTTTTGTGTTATGATTGCAAGAAACACATTCAACAAATCTCAAGTGCGATAATCATTAATGGTTACCAAAAATATCAATTTCAAAGGGCATAGTTACCATTACAGATAAAGACTACAATAATAGCGTTTCCTCATTAGTCTTGGGTTGGAAAATTATTCTAGTATTTCTATCGAAACCGGTTCTAAGTAAAAAAAAAGGTCACGGAACACACCCGAACTATTTCTTCAAGGATCATAAAACACTTAAAGGAATCTAAATACGAATCTATGCTAATATCTGGCAGTAGATACATATCAAGCACAAAGCACACATACATTTCATGAATATTACTATCGGCACTCTTTCGAAGCCCACCATTTCTAATAAATTAAAACCCCTTCCCAGAAAATCTGCAATGCAAAACGTCCGTTCCTCCCCTATACCCTATTTTTTAATACTTCCGTTACAATCGTAACTTTAGTACTCGAGAAGACTTAATACCTAGTCGCCATCCTACTCGCAACAATCGAGCTATTAACGAGCGTTTTTCTCGGAAAACCACTTAAACTTTCTCTCTCTCTCTTTCGCGCGCAACGCGATGACTTCTCGCACGCACACTTGTGCTATATCCTCCTTAGACTTTTGCTGCATGAAGCAAAGAGAGAGTAGAGAGAGAGAGAACAACTCGGGGTAAAGTATGGCCTGAGGCACTGTTAACTTGTGAGAGAAGGAGAGAGAGAGGGGAAGGGGAAGAACTTGGAGGCCCCGGAAATACTAAACTTCAGGGACTGCGAACAGCTAATGTCGGAGAGCAGTATTTAAATCAAGACAAGCGCGTCCGTGCGTGCGCTAGCTCTCGCGAGAGAATTTCGGCGTTCTCTCAGTCTCGAGCTCTTCCTTTGCGCAGGAGTGAGAAGGGGGGGATGGGGATGATACTTATGCGTTGAGGGAAAATGGAGATGTTTAACCGCGCGTGGATCCTGTAATTTTAGAATGGAGAGTTCAAGATAGAAGAGAAGTAGAGCGATGAGGCTAATACGTTAGTCTGGCAAAGCCAGGCATGACAGTTAATTATTTTTAAGATCGTGTAAGGATATGTAATTTGATATATGATTAACTAGTAAGTTTAATGAGAGTTAATTGGAATCGTAACAAAATTGCTGATGTCCTTATAGTAGCAAGAGTATTTGAGCCAAGGTTGTTAAAAAAGTTAAGATATGTAGAATCGTTTTTCAGAGAAGCAAAATAACGTTTACTAATTTGTATTGTATATATTATTTTCCGAATAGTTTTAAAATTTTCCTTCTTCTTGAGTATTACAAAAAAGACAAAGAAAAGGTTACAAATATAGATATATCCTAAACGGTTTTCATCTGCATCTGCAATGCACCGTCCCTTTCTTCGAATATTTGATTAAAACATTTATTATCTATATTAACACTTCACTTATTCCATATACACGTAAAGCACATAGACTTAAACGTAATCATTTACTACCAAAGATCGTTAAAACATTTCCCAACTCAATCTAGTTCAAACTCTCTTCCCCATTCTTCTTAACTTCCGTCCCTTGCACACAGCTCCTCTCATCTCTTCTCTCCTTTCCTCTCTCTTCCTTCATATCTCTGCTCGCGCGTGCGCGTTACCCTCTAACTCTCTACCCTGCACTCATTCTCTTTCACGTAGCTCGAAACAATGAATTTCAAATTCGCTATTCGTTATTGTCGCTGGAAAACAATGACTACATAGTCATTGTCGTTCTCTCTCTCTGCATCTCTCTATTTCCAAGCGGAGAAACATGATAGAGAGAGGAAAAGAGACAGAGGGAATACGATTGCGGTATAAAATTTTGCGTCATAAGAGAAGGATCAGAATTAATTGCCTTTCTCGCTCTCACCGACTGGAAAATTAGTGCACGCACACGCAGTGGTATACCTTATACGTACGACGACGACGATGACGAAGCGCTTGAATGGCACGCGCGCATTGTCGCGTGCGCTGCTGAGAGTGAAAGAGAGGGAGAGAGAGAGAAAGGGAGAGAGTGAGTGCATCCGATGATTAGTAGGAGTGCGTTTTTCCACTTCATTCAACCGAAAAAATAGAAGGAGGGGTGGGTGGAAGGTAGGAGGAGAAGAGGAGAGGGATCTTAACGATCGAGGATGCGGGAAATGTATAATGGGTATCGCGGGGTATACATATATATAGAGAGAGTAATTTTAAAGACAATAGAGGAAACGGTTTGAAAATATGTTGGTAAATAAGCGAGATCCTGTGGTGTACAATTTGGACCAAAATTATTTACAGAAAATGTTTAAAAATACAGTTAGAAATAATCTTTTTATAACTTTGTATAAAAAAATTAATATTTATTGCTTTATTAAAAGTGAAAGTTCTATACCTGGAACAATTTACAATGTTTCTCAATATATTAACTTTATTCTACGTCTAAATACTTTGTTGTTATCCAATTCATTATTAAGCTTGAAAGCGTCAATTATATTTCGAAGAAAAACATCACATCTATATTTACAAACCATATCTACCTTCACATCTCTTTAACGCACTAATCTTCGCGATCAACCACCAAAATACACACAACCCATCGTTCTCCCAATCGACCAAATATATATATACGTGCACACGCGCGAACGTACATTACGCTTGATAGGGCAACGACGAAAAGAGACAACGCAAGCCGCGAATCGGAAAAGGGGAATAGTACGTTCTCATTAGCCGTATACACGCGCGGCAAGCTCAGCTGATTGGTCCGCCAGTCATTATCTCCATTTCACGCTCTACAGACTTGTCTCTCTCTCTCTCTCTCTTTCTCTCTTGTCCTTCTACGAGCGCGTGCAATCCATGGTCGATGCTGCTACTGCTGCAGTGTTCCGCGTGGCGAGTACACGTTTTTCCTTTTGCTTGGAGAAGAAGAACGACGGTTGCTCGTCGGTTCCGGTGCAGTAGATTTGGGAAAAGGACGAGAGAACGGGAAAGGAAAAAGTGTGTCGCTTGTGCGTTCGAGGTAGTATATGATATAGGGGTTAAGATGCATATGGGTCGTTGGAAATGGTTTAATAGTTGTTGGTTTGATTGCATTGTTTTGTTGGTGGTAATAGGGTCGACTGGAATCGATTAAAAATGTTAATTTTGAAAGACTACTTTGCTAACAATAAGGAAAACTGGCAGAAATCATTATGAATTTATTATTTAAAGTGATTTCTTATAATAAACATTTCTCTAATTTAATAAATTACACTGTCAATTCACAAATTACATTCGTTTCAATATTTGACTGAATATTACTTCCTTTAGACATTCAGTTAACTGACATACATCAAGATGAAGTTTAATATTTAGTAGTGGCAGCGGTATACGTGTATGTGAGTTGTCGGACTGAACTTTAGTCGTACTACTTAAGTGTATTCATGTAAATGCAGAGCTCATATGATAAGTTTTTATACTAACTTTACTAAGTGAAAATGTTGAAATTGTGTTTCTTTCTAATACCTATTAAATTACTTTATCAATATTAACAACCTTGTTATATAATAATTAAATCTTTACTGTTAAATAAAAATCAGAGTGCAATCGTTAATCTATTTATAAACCAATTAAGTCACACACAAACCTTCTAAAACATTCACTTCTACTATACAGTTGACACTCCATCGTCGAACCCGCATACATTACCTCGCTCTCCCCCTATATATACACCTTCCAAGCAGCAACATAATTATCACTCGCAACAAAGCCTCGCACTAAATCCAACGCTTTGCACTTGCTGCTCTTTCCCCCTTCTAAACACTGCATGCGCGCTTGCCCTCTTCGCGCGTTACACGCTCCATTAACTTTACACAGCGCTTACGATAAGAAACAAAGAGAGGCTGCTGCTCCGGCCGCCAAGTCGCTTCCGACAATCCGATATACTTCAAGCCTTTCCTTCGTCCTCCATTCCTCCCTCGATAAAAGACTACACTACGTACACGTATATATATGCACGTATACAGCAAAGCGGCCCTGAAAAGGGCTACTGCACGCGGCGACTCTCTTAATCGCGCGCTCGCTGCTGCTGCTACTGCAACGTTATCGCGATGCAGCACGAGCGAGGCGAGTAAGAGCGATCTGATAACGCGAGTGAGTGGGTGGAGAGAGGGTTTAAATGGACGCGATAAATAAAGCGTGCGCGCGTTGGCGACACGGAATTACAGAGAGGGGAGAGAGGGCGTAAAAAGACGGTAGCGGCGAGAAGGAGAAATTGATTAACCCTTTCGCTTGGGTAGAGAATGTGGAGTGAGAGGGTTTAGAGGTATTTTCGGGAGTGAAGAAGAGAGGTGAATGAGGTTCTAAAAAGGTGATGGGAGGTGATAAGGTGTTGGTTCGTTTGGTTTTTATTTATTTTTTTTTTCAGAGGTTTGGGTGACGAAGAAATAAGTGGACAGAGAGTGGAGAAGGAGAGTGTAGTGAGATAAGATGGGCGTCTCATTATGTTATTTATTCAAGTATTTCTTCGATATGAAACTTCTTTATTAGCTACATTATACAGGGTGCCCCAAAAGTATGGACACACCTACGTATTTTGAAAAATAAGGGAAAAAAATTAGCGCTAGAAAAAAACTTTAAATACAAAAGTTTTGGGAAATTAAAACAGTGATCTGATGGTGACCTTGAATTTGACGTTAAGCAAGGTCATTTTGAAGGTCAACGTGATTTTTTTAAATAGAAACCCCTTATTTTTACACCTTCTGAAGGCCATTCTTAAAAATTAAAAACTATCTTTTTGGATGTCAAAATTTCCCGCTCTTTCAGAATCTGGTGTGAAAAATAGGGGTTCCTATTTAAGAAAATCACATTGACCTTCAAATGACCTTGAAGCTCAAGCTCAAGGTCAAATTCAAGGTGACCATCAGATTGACGTTTTGATTTCTCAAAACTTTTGTATTTAAAGTTTTTTTCTAGCCCTCTTATTTTTCGAGATATTTAGGTGTGTCCATACTTTTGGGACACTGGTATATATAATTCTTGCATTAAATAATTAGTATTGTCAAATATTCTATTCTTGGTTACTAATTGTAAAAAGAGAATTGCAAAAAATGTGATTGGTAATGAAGTTCTAGTGATGAATAATTTTAGAAAAATGATTGTACAAACTACTTTGTTCTAAACAACTGTTTCTGCATATATACGTTTGCAGTACAAGTTAACTGATATGTTACTTGCTATATAATAATTGAAGAGAGGGAGCGCTCATAACATCGAAAAGCATTTTTTGTATAGCATCATAATAAACCATTTCAAATTTATTACTCTTATTTCCATTTTCTTCTAAAGCTTCAGATGGAAATTTCTTTTTCTATTTTTTTTTTCGAATTACGTTTTTATACCTTAAGTACTTGAATAGAGAAGTTCCAAAAGAATATCTCGGAAGCTCGACATAGTTAAAATTTCAGTACCTCGACGTCGTCTTAAGTATTTGAAATAGCAGAGAGAGGGAAAATGCAAACTTTCTCATGCTCCTTCCTCCTCGCAATATTGAATTCATCATTTTTGCAAACAGTAGACTATTTGATTAACTTCTCGAAATAAAACTCGACAAACTCTGCTTCATCTTCTTCTAATTTACGCTAAATCTAAAATACGGTCTCTCAAAGTGTACGCGATATAATAGACGTGTTATCAACAGACCGTAAAAACAAATAACGTCCCGGGACACTTAAACCATCCCGATGAGAATCTCGAAAGGTATCGTAAATTCAACTAAACATTTCGTGCAATCTAACAATAGTATACGCGTTTCCGTACACGCGCAAACAAAGAAACTGTAGAGAGATAAAGATACGGAACGGTATTAAGCTTTTATTCACGGATGCGCCGCTTTAAGTGAGTGGCTGCGCATATGGTGCGCGGGGCATTCGAGGGGTTGAGAATTTTAGAGGACGCGAAGGTCGAAGGTCGGTTGTTGCTAATTGCCGACACGTGCGCGCTTTTGGAGTTCGAGGGGGGGTGAGGTCGAGTATCGTTTCTGATTATATAATGAAACTCGCGTGTGGTGCTTATTAAATGGGGAAATGAGCGAGAGGGGGAGATATTTTTGCTGGATTAAAGTTGTTCAGAGTTTTAGATATGAGATGGTACCCGTTCATAGCTGTTTAATGTTGGCACATTAATTTTATTGATATCAGTATGCGACTTAATTTGAATTTATAAATTAAAATTTTATTGGATATAAACAATTTTTTTTTTCACAATATTTTGGGTATACAAAAAACAATGCTTATATTGCATATGGGCATATCTCCAAAAATTTGTCATTTTTCATGAGAAAAATTACCAGAAATCAATTGCAAGCACAGTCCTATACTTTTCCATATCTTCATTTGAACGCTTGGAGAATAAAATCTCGTCAGTGTTACTCATTTTTTCTCAAGTGCGCGTTTCTCCTATAAGAATAGCGTTGTGTACCTTATACGCTAGAATATGTAAAATAGCCATTTTACTTATACTTCTAAGGTTCTAAAAGCTTTATATTGCAAATAAAAGTAATGCGCCTGCTTCTGCACATTAATATATTATGACAATTTATGATTACACCAACAATAAAGTTAAACCAAACTGTATTATAGTTGTGCTACAGTTAAATCTGTATTTTTTTAATT
>JAWWEQ010000635.1:0-67223 GCA_035583055.1 Torymus tubicola
GATTACTTATGTAAGGTACTAATATAAGTGTAATATTTTATATTTCGTTGTATGTACTCTGGTTAATAATAAATAAACATAATAAATAAAAACAAAAATTGATTGAAATAATTTTTACACATTTTTTAAACATTATAGCACAACAATCTCACGTGACTTCTCAAATGGGATGTCCTGAAAAAATTTTTAAAAATTGAAAATTTCTGTAAAATGCTTCTAAACATGCATTTTTTAGTTCATCTGAGGGGTGATGAGGGGTGAAACATTCTAATTGGCAATTTTTGATACTGAAGAACATGATTTTCTATTTACGTAACTTTTATGCAGCGTCTGAAGCAGAATCTCAGATGAGAAATTGACACAGGAAATAATAAGAAATCTCAACTGGGATCTTACCTGAGATCACCTGGAATGTTTTAGTAAGATAAAAACAAAAATATCATATCCCATTTATCGACTCATTTTCGTGTTCCTTTGCCAACTTTCCCTTCGCTTAGTGTATGATTGTTTTATATCATATTAATAGCGTTCAGAGATTAATAAGATCGTATTTTCAATTTAAAGCCTTTTGATCCCGTATGTTTATTGCGTAGTCAATAAGTATTGCAGAGTGTGGACGCACAGCCGAAATTGATCTATAGATTGATGAATTTATATATAGAAATTATTAGCTCGTCTACGCTGAAATTTATTGTTGGATTACAGGTTTTCGAAATATAAATGTTGTCAATACTTCATAACAGACACTCTGTACAAACTCATTAGTTTTTGTCAGATAACAATTTATTTTCTGGATTCCATAATTTTTATATAATTTATTTTAATAATATCAGAATGGATATTAATATATATTATAAAAAGTACAGATAACTTATGTAGAATAATAATTAATGTATATTTTGGAAAGTTTTAAATTAACAGTGTTAATGTTTTATAAAATTTTTTATTAAAAATTTGGTAAAAAATTAACATTTTCTGTAAATATATATTACATTATCTAAAAAAGATATTCAAATATGCTACAAATCCTCTAACATATTTATTAAATGGCAGTCTAAAATATTTTATTTGTGTCTTTTAATGCAGTTTAAAACATCTTCTACATCTTCAGTCGAGCCTAAGTAAATAGGTGATCTTTGGTGAATATCTTTTGGTACAATATCCAAAATATTAATTTCTCCATTAGATGCTAATCCTCCAGCTTCTTTTACGATGTACGCCATGGGAATGCATTCATAAAGCAGGCGAAGCTATAAAATAGATTATTATTAAAGATTTGATATTAACTAATACATACAATCTATATTAAAAATACAAATATCTTTCATGTTACTTTGCCATTAGGATTATCTATAGTTGCTGGGTACATGAAAATTCCTCCGTATTTAATTGTTCGGTGAACATCAGCCACCATTGATCCAACATATCGAGCTCCATATGGCTTTCCAGAAGTTGGATTTTTCTTTGAATCGACATATTCTTTTATAGCTTTGTCCCATGTTCTTTCATTACCTTCATTGATGCTAATTGAGATAAATAATTATACAGCCATAATTCAATAAATTATGTTTTTTTCTAGTATTATAATTATGTTCTGAAATACATAAATACCTGTAAATTTTTCCCCTGGATGGTATTTTCATATTCTTTTCGGTAAGTATGAATTCACCAATAGCTGGATCATATGTAAATCCATTAACTCCACGTCCAATGGACAGCACCATCATGGTAGCTGATCCATAGAGTGCATATCCAGCGGCAACCAGGTTTTTGCCTTGTTGCAAAGCATCAGCTACACTTGGTGGCTTCGAGTCATCAATTTTTTTGTAGATTCCAAAAATGGAACCGACCGAGACGAGACAGTCAATGTTCGAAGAACCATCTAATGGATCGAAGCAGACGATGTACTTTCCGTGGTTTGTCGATTCCACTTCAATGGCAGTTGGATTTTCCTCAGAGACGAGTAAACACGTAGTGAAGGAAGATGTTAACATGTTGATGAAAAGTTCATTACTCAGTACGTCCAATTTTTTTACTTCCTCGCCTTGGACATTAGTTGTGCCAGCAATGCCATACCTAGAAATTTATGAAATTAAATTAAATTAAAATGTTTAAAACTCACTAAATAGTATGATTTTATGGATTTATTAAGAATTTTACAAATGCAATTATTAATTTTGATAAAAATATAAACTATTACTTAATATACTAGTAAAATTAAAATTAAAAAAGAAAAATATTAATTTTTCTTTTTTTAGAGAAATTTTCTAAAATACTAGTTTTTACTTTTCAAACATTAAATTTCAAAAAATATTCTTGATTTAACAAGTATTTTACGTGATATTCTTCGTCAGTCAGTTTAACAAAACATTATAACTGTTTTTATGGTAGATCGTGGATGCTGATGTATTGCCAATATTCGTATTTAAAAAGTGTAAAATGTGTCTATTTACAAAATAGTTCACTTTATGGATTCAGCAGTACAATTTAAAAAAAATGTTCTAATTTCGAAATCAAATTGGTTCAATTATAATAACGGTAATATTTTTTTTTTTCAAAAGGTAGATTAACTTTCATTTTCAAAAAAGAATGAATTAGTGAAAACGTAGATCTTTCTTTTTATATGCAATGTGATACGACAGAAAATCTACTTATATTACAAATTTTTATCAATAGACTTTGCAAGAGATAGCATATAATCATACTTATACAAATATCACTAGCACC
Source organism: Torymus tubicola (assembly GCA_035583055.1). NCBI lineage: Eukaryota > Metazoa > Arthropoda > Insecta > Hymenoptera > Torymidae > Torymus > Torymus tubicola. Next base: position 2,728 of record JAWWEQ010000635.1, read on the forward strand.
CTTTATCGCAAAAATTCAATCATTTCGACGCCATGATAAGGTTCTTTTATGATAAGGTTTATTTTACCTGCGTAGCCCACCATCATAAATATGAAAAAGGACGATGGTTGTCAATCACTAGGAACAGAAAAAGTATACATAACAGATACTTTCATTTTGTTTTCAAATATTGCTCGAAGTGAAACCAAGAAAGATCATTGAAGATAGTATATTGATTTAAAAAGTGTCGTATGTTATTTTCTCAGGAGTCTTATGAAAGATGCCTCATGCTAACATCGTAATTGTTATAACTTGTATAATATTTTGCATTATTGCTTGTTCTTCTGGTTTATATCTTGGTCACCTTCTATTTCCAAAATTGATTTTCAAAAAAATTAATACCGTAAGTAATTTTATATTTCATGTTTATTCTAGAATCATTAAGTGTATGTAAAGACAATGACTTACATTATTTCAGAAATGAAGTTGTAATTAATAATTTATTCAAATTGTCACGCAGCGATTTTTGCAATTAAATTATTTTTTTAACCCTTAGATATTATTAAATTTTTTATTTACGTAAAAGTTTTTGCTAGTTAAAAGAAAATCTAAACTTTATTTCATTTATGAGTTAAACTACTAGCCTATTCACTTTCAAATATTTTGATTTTAAGTATAAAATCTGGTCACAATATGTGTACATCAAGTTGTCGGCCCATTTATTTTGTATGATGTGGGTATAAAAAAAAGTTGAGATATAATATTTTTGTCGTGAAATTGTATGTTCTTTCAGAATCTAACATTGATATAAAAATTAAGATTTTTTCACGAATGGGGGCTAATACAGAAGTTTTGTAATATTGAAAAATTATCCTTTTCAAGTTATTGTTTCACTACATATATAGAAGTGTCTGTTTTACGTCTAAAGAATGAATTTCAGATGTTTGTGCAAAATTCTGTTATCTAGGGTTATCGTAATAAAACAACACATATTTGTGATAGTAAAACTGAATTACCGCAATCATAACAAAAACAGCAAACATTTCCAAGTAAATCATAAAGTCTATTTTCTTTTCTCTAATTTTGATTGTCATCATGAATTAACACTTCAAATTGTATTTTTATTTGAATATTAAAAGCAGGGGAAGTACATCACAAGGTTTTGTAATGATAAAAAAAAAGATAAGATAGCTCAGAATTATATAATAATTTTTAAGAATAAAATATGTAATAATAGACAGAATTGGTAGAGGAATATGAATTCGTGGGACTTAGATTATTCATATGTTGTCGACATCTCTATTCTAAAGTAGAATATTAAAACTATTAGTTCGATTAGTTTTCATTATATATAAGAAAATAGCACAGTAATATAAATTAAAATAAAGGATTTTAAAGTTGTAAATTTTTTAGGTTTTGAAAATACGTGAATTTCAAATAGAAGTAGTTTCTATCAACACGCTGTTCTTGTAGCGTTCTGTTGTTGTTTTATAGTAGTCAGTCTAGGAAGAAAGTGGTCAAACAGCATTCTTCTAAGCATTTGAATTTTAAAATTTTTGAGCCTTAGAATTTTTTTTGAATTTATATTAATGTTTCTTAAAAAATATGAAAAGCAAATAAAAAACGATTTATATTACAGAATTTATATTAAAAAATTTTAAATCTGATTAGTATTGAACTATTATTTTGAATCTTAGTACGTGTTTTATCATCAAAACCTTTAGTGTTACAAAGAAAACAGGATGAAACTTTTATTAAAATCGTGTATGACATAGATAACCAAAATCTTATCTTATAACGTATTTTATCAATGTAAAAAGCTTCTTTACCGAGCGACCGAGTATCCTAGACTGTTTAATTAGACTTTTTATCATTGTCTCAACATTACCTTCGGCACCTTAAAAACTAAATTAACCGTCGGCAAAGTAGACGTTCTTACAAAAGTACAGTCCGAAAAAAGACTCTCCCTTGTTACTCCGTGCAATGTGGAAATCTATATCTTTTTTAATCGTATATACGTATGTAATGGGTTCGGTGACCTCGAGATTTCTCTCCGCATTAGAATAGACGGAAAAGTAAAAGAGGCACGTATAGGCTTGTATTGGAGGCTCGCCTCGACGTCACGCACACGTAAGCGTCCGTGTGATGGCTATGTGTGCGTATAATATGTGATGTATATACTCACATGTTGGCGATGCCGGCTTTCCTGACGGCTGAGCTGACCGCTTTTACAGCTGTCTGGATGCTGTTGAGCAGTTGGGTCAGATCGCCCGTAGCACTGGGCACTTTGCGCTGCTCCGCCAGCACGAAGCGCGTCAACGTCATGCAATTCGAGTCGAAAGTTTGGCCCTTCGTCGTCATTTTTAAAGTCTTCGAGACTTGCGAACTTCAGCTGAAAATGAAAGATAAAGTTTGACGGATGAACTTTGTTCGATCTATAAATAGTTTATAAAATGCTGGTCATTTATTTTTTCCCCGTCTTTATTCGTGCGTCGTTGCGGGAGATAACGGTATAGCTGATATTAAAATTGAAGAACGAGTAAACAGCAACAGTTTCGTAAAGTAAAAATATATTGTCATTTCATGTTATATAACTTTACAAAATATCTAAAAAAATATATTTAACTTATTGTTAAATTCTTTGCGCACGTTGTCATTAAATTGTTTAAAAGGAAAATTTTAAGAATCATTAGTTATTTTATTATTATAAAAATTAATAAACAGAAATAAAAATTTTATTCAATATATATATTATTTCTATGTAATTTCGATTGCTTGAAACAATGCAGATTTATCTCATATGTTGTCGTACGCAACAGATACGTTTCTGTTATTTAAAGAGGCGATTACTACTTAAAATCAAATATATTCTGGTATAAAGTAAACCGGTCATATCTATATTTTAGGTTATAAAATGCTATACGACGCGCTATATTATAATTGAATAAATGTTTCAGACTACTTAAATAACAAAATATCTGAAATATAAAAATATGTTTAAGTAAATTCCGTAACATATGTCTTATATTTAATAATACTTAGGGAACAATATATACCACAATAGATGTAGAAAAACAATGGATCATACTACGATTACGAAATACTTAATGCGGCCGGTATCAGTGACTGTTTACATTTCCGTTAGATAAGTATCGACAGTGCAAACATTACCGCACGACTCCTCAAAAAGAAAGGCTCTATAGGAAAAAACCACGTGGTTATACGATCTTGAATACTCACGCAATTATATAGCAGAGTACACGCACACCTCTCTGGGAATGCTAAGTGGCACGAGGAGGCTCAAGCGCAAAAAAAGATTTCGGCAGCACCGCACCCAAACACCAGTCGCTTTCACGATCGTCTGAGAGCGACTAAAACTTAGTCCAGGAAGGCGAGAGCAGCAAAACTATTTGTCCCGTTGTTTTTAGTCTCGCGCAGCTGCCGACTTATCGCGCGACCGGCATGTATGGCTGGTATCGAAAGTCCGGCGCCTTCTTGAAGGCAGAACCGATGCCGCACCAATTGACATGGGGGCGATCTCGCGCGTTATCGTGTACACGCTAGACAATTGTGCAAGCGCATAAGACGAGGAGGGCGATAATATAAAGCGAACGTTATTGTAACGCGAGGATGATTACTCGAAAAGGTCTGACACGTGGCTGGCGTATGAATTTGAATATACAAATTTCTTCCATTATTGCATGCTGTTGTGATTAAGTACTTATTTCAAGATCCAGTTATTTCGGTTCATTTTATTCCTTCATCTAAGTATTTTTTAATTTTAACTTTCATTCCTACAAATGAGAATGTGAAATTTACAATGAATTAGAAAAATAAAAACATTTTGGTAAAGTTTGAAAACATATATGTATGTATACTACATTACAGTACAAGTACATGTTTCCCTTACACAGAGAGAAATTTCCAATAGAAATGAGCGAAATATGTTTTTCTATATAGTATTCGTATAAAGCTCGACTTTACGGACTGTGTTCGGGATGTAAAATGCTGTTCTACGGACACTATAAATAAAGTTCGAAATTCCTCAAAATGTTAAATTGTATTATTAATGCAATGCAGAAACTGAAAAGCTTTTTCATTTAATGTTCGCTTAAAAAAAAACCAAATTATGAATTTAAATGGTTTACAAATTTCAAATAAAATCAAATTTACAATTATTTTGCATTTTTTAGTGTTGAAAACGAATCATACTTATTAAATATTTCATAAAAATCGATTAAAGAAAGAATAAAATGTTTTCATTTATAACAAATGAAATTGGACAGATATTTTCATATTTTTATAAAGAAATCTTAGAAACATATAAGTCAGAAGTATTATTTGGGATAAAAACTTCATGTAAAAAAAGTTGTAATATTTTTAAGCATCATACAAAGTATATTTGAACATATACAGAAAAATAACTGTTTATTCAAAGCCAATCAAAACATTTTGAGATATAAGTATTATATATATTATCGCTTCTCTCAAATTCTTTTTCACCATACCCTGCCCAAAAGTACCAATTTCTCTCCCGGCACCGAATCGGAAAAGTGATATTTTCGGTCCGGGTATGGTGACAAATAGTATACGCCCCACGGGAGGAAATTTGGAAACCCTACAGCCCGTGTTTACCACCCTCGCCTTCGGCTTGGGCAATTTACACGAGCTGTGGACTTTCTAAGTTTTTTCCTCCCTAGATGCGTAATATACTATTTGACAAAGCAAAGCTTACCCTGCGAGAAAACAAAAAAAGATTTTATATATAACACAATGGCATTTGATAAATGGAAAATATTATAATTATAATTTATTCTTACACTTTATTATTCAGATTCTGACTTTATCCTACAATCAACTATTTGATACGTGGATAATTACTCCTTTCATACAAGTATCAGTATTTCGATTTCTGTGAACGGTGGATAAGATGTATTATCAGTATATTAATAAAGCGTTCACTTTCTAAAATATGAATTTTATCATATCAATTTTGCAATATAGCATTTGAAGTTTCCTGATTGTACCAATTTCCTGGTATTCTAAAAAAGATGAATAATAAATGAATCATATTCTTGAGAGTATAATCTTAAACAGTTCGTGATATTCTTTTTTCTGTGGAGAAAAAGTTTTGTCTTTTCTAGTACACATTTGTACGACCTACTAAAGGAATTGAAGTAATTAATTTACACCCTACTGAAAAAAATGCTTTTCTGAATATACAATTTAACTTACAAATTTAATTGAAAACGTTATGTTAAGGAATGATGTAAAAAATAGGGGTATAAATGATAGAACAAGATGATAATTTTTAATTATTAATTTTTAATAAAACAAACCATTTGGTACAGACGAACTTACACGCTTTAATAAAAATCTGTGGTACAATCATCACAATATTAATAATTACAATATTTTTCAAAAACTTAATTTAAGTAGATGTTTTTTAGTTTATTACTTATTATGTAAAAATGTAATATGATTATTTATCTATACAAGAAGTAATATCAGAATTTACATTATAGCCGGCGAATAACACAATCTCTATATAAAATAGTATTTCATGGTTAAACTAAACAACATCTATTTAAATTAAGTTTTTGAAAAATATTGTAATTATTAATATTGTGATAATTGTACCACAGAAAAACGGGAAATGGCGAAATCGTGTATCTTTATTAAAGCGTGTATGTTCGTCTTACCAAATAGTTTATTTTATTAAAAATTAATAATTAGAAATTATCATTTTGTTATAGCTTATTTATACCCTTATTTTTTACATCATTTTTTAACATAACGTTTTCAATTAAATTGTAAATTCAGAATAGCATTTTTGAATTTTGGTAAATATCATGTGATTAATCACATAATTTTTCCTTCGATAATATCACCTGATTTATCACATGATTTTTTTCAGTAGGGCATATATATGCGTTTATTCGGCCTTGTGAAGGTTAATTGATAAGCAATGGACTTATAATATAATTATTAATGAATACTTTCATGTCCTCAAACGTAAAGTTTATTAGTCATAGAATCATATTTTTTAATACAATCACTTTAATTGATTAATAAACTGGAAAGTTAAAAAATAATTCATGTTCTGATACAATATGATTACTACTAGCGTATCCTGGTATATAAATGTATACAGGTATGTATGACACTTGCAAGCCCATCCTCAGAGACATCCGTACAAACATTTTCTTCGATGCAATATTATAAGATTTTATAGTTTGTGATGTACTGTATAAATAAGTTTGAGTAATTATAATATTTTTTCCGGAGTATTGAGTATAAAAAATGACTGGTAAAAAAGAAAAGTGGAAAGTTTGATACATATTTTAGGTGATAATAATTTACACCAAGTTTGCAATTATATCACTTATTTTATGCAAGATCTAATCTTACCAAGAAAAGATAATTTTTAAGCTACTGTGAAAGCGATTCCCATTAAAAGATAAAAAACAATTTTTATCTATAAGTGAAGATAAAACATATTTAAACATAAGTTAAAATTTTAGAAAATAATCAAATTTGTTTTACACGTTTTACGTCTGTAGAGTTATAGGGTAGAAGGCCCGGTTAGTATGCCTTTATGCAGACGAAATGTCCGATTAGTGTATGTTTTTAACTATTTATAATTAAAGAATAAGTTATCAAACAGTATTTTATGTGGTATAAATCAACATTTTGGTGCTTTTACTAATAGTTTATCATAATTTTTAAGGTTAGAATAGTTAATTTATGTCAAATATCTCTAAAAAGACACACTAACAGGGACAGGCACACAAACCGGGACCACTACCCTATAAAAGAATTGAATTTTAATAATTTTGAAAGTAAAATTTCTATTTTGTAGAATATATGGATTATATACTACATATGTAAAGGATAATTATAATCATGAAAAACTTCTAAATAAATAAATAGATAAATATACTTTTTTTTTTTTTTTTTTTTTTTTTTGGGGGGAAAAATATCTTCCGAGATTTTAGCAGAGACGGGGATTCGAACCCACAACCTCGAGCAGCCTTGTCTTGGAGTGCGGCGTTTACTGCATGTAAACAAACCGACGCCTTAACCGACTGAGCCAAGAACTGCTCTTAAATATATATATTTTAGTACCTGAAAAACTAGGATCCAATTGCAAGAACTGTATCATCAAGAAACAATGTATAGTATCAAACGATTTGAAGTGAATCAGAGCTATTTGAGTTTCTCTAGTTATGCTAGTTCAAAATCTGATTTCGGTAATACAAGTCTAAAAAATACTTTCGCACATTTCTTTGCATGGGATTATATTATATAATAGTCATACTGAAGTAACAAGATTTAAGAATTATTATTAAAAAAAATTATAACTTACATGATAACAAAGTTATTTTACTACGTTAAACACATTTTGCTATTATTAATATGATTGACTTGACTTTTCAATTACCGAAAAAAATATTTTTTGGCGTTTTGGATAGAAATAGTTTAAGATTTATATTTTGCACAGCATATAATATACATCAGCTGCTGTCCATTCATAATTGTTACGTAACGTTCTCAAACATAAGTTAGTTCAATTAGGGTAGTCAATAACGAAGTTAGTCAATGAATTTGTATTGCTTTTTTATTATGATCATAAAGATTCCCAATAAGTAGTAAAGATAGGAAGATTTCATTCATTGTATTTCATACCTGTAGAAACTATACATGATGATCAGTGATAATAATTACGTAAATATGTAATAAATAAGGAAATAATTTGTTACTAAATAAGTGCTCAAAGTTTATGCACTATTACAATAAAAAAGTACTATTAAAATAAAATCTATTACAATAAAAAAGAATTTTATCTAATGCACACAATAATGCACGTGTTGCAATGCTTATATTCCTATCACAGTCAATTATTTTTAATTATCAGTTACATATTTAGGTTATAGATTAGTGCTCAAAGATGGTAGATTATAATTCATTCAATGATGTTATGAGATAAGTAAAACAACATCGAATCTCTTTCTTTCAGTATGAGCTTAACGTTTGCGGTGGCACTTTAACAAGTAGGCCTGTTTAAAGGCTGCTTTGCTAAAAATTTTTAATATAAAATTTTTATTTTAAGTCCAAATTCTTTAAGATTGTAATACAAGTACTAATATTCAAAAAGTTTCTTATTCATGAAATAATATTATATAAAAAAAATAATTAAAATGTCACAACGTATTTGTCGATATGTGTGCGTGTTATTTGGATTCGCTCTGGCAGCAGTTGGCTTAGTATTAGGATTTTACGTGTTTCCAAAAGTATTATATTCCAAGATAGAAGATGTAAGTAAACTTTAAAAAAAAATAAATGGTCATTCCTAAAACATTTAAGAATGAGTTTGTTATATTTCAAGTAACTAGACATTGGATGATGTTCAGAATTAAATCCAATACTAATTGTTTTTATGTTTAAATGAATCAGAAAGCAAAATAAAGGAATTTTCTGATATCAAAGAATGTAGGCAATAATTTTGATTGAGATATTAAAAACGTTTATACTTTATATATATATAAAATTGGCGTGGTTAAACGGTAATAGAAATAATTTTGATATATTAAATAAATGAGGATTGCAATACTTAATCACCATACCGTGTGATAATCAAAATATTCGACAGTGTTAGAAAATTATTTTCATTTGAATTTAATATTAGTTATTGTTGTTTGTTCAAATTTATTTTATTTAATGTTTATCGAATTCTTGTGATTATAATAACAAGCTTACACTCTTCAATTTAATAGTATCTTTATTTTTTAATCACTATATTGATGATGATAACAATCTTATACGTATACAAATCTCATTCTAAAGTAATTTATTAAATGTGTAATTCAAAGGGTACCAAGTATTATGAGTAAAACTCTAAAAGTTTTCATTTTTATTTTACTATGTTTAGCAGCATCTGTTCATCCTAATACCTATAGATAATTTTATTATATTACCTATTTTAACGTTTTCAAAACTAATATCATTAAAATTTGATTTAAATGTATCTTCGGAATTTGATTTTTGAAAATTATTTATGTACTAACACTAATTAATAGTTAATAATTCAATTTGCAATTGAAGATATAGTAGATATAGTACTTGAGCATAAATTAAAAAAAATCTAATGAGTAATGAGTTTTTCTACGTATATTGTTGATATGATTAAAGAACAATAAAGTGCACGATTTAAGAAAAGCACACGAATCATATTTTTAATGAAAATCTTAAATTCTAATATGTATTGAGAAACAACTATTAGTTATATTGTAGGTTCTTAATTATGGCTTTTTGATTCTAACGCGATCTTTAATTCTTATTGTTTCTTCAAGACATACTTAAAAGTTTCTTATTCTGATAATATTGTCTAATTGATAGTATCGCTAATAGGTTTGGACTTTGGATACTTCAACGTGAATGATATGTTCATCATCTAAAGAATACTCTAAGATGCTGTGTTTTGATAATAATCGGGTTTTGTTCAGGAAATTAACTGTAGTATTATCGTTTTGATAAAATAAAAAATAATTTTTAAGTGCTTTTTCCTAAGAAAAACGTGAGAAAAACTAGGATTTTCTGAAGAATCGAGGTCGGACAGTGGATTTACGTTTGAAATGTTTAAATTTTCATTCATCTTCCATTTGAATGACTAAAATTTGATAATCTTAATGATTTTAGACATACTCAACTCATTTAAATATATTTGATTCTTTTTATATTTATTGATGTGGTCAACTGTTCGAAAAACTCAAATTCCCATTCGTTTTTCCGGCATGAAAAAGCGCCTCTTCGTGTACTCGTTAAAGAAAAACAGTTTGGCGATTTCCCCTCCCCCTTCTCTTGTTGCACAATTTTAAGCTGAAATTATACACATTTTAACATGATTTTTCAAGTTATCTTGTTTTTTAAAATTATTTTTCAGTCAGTGAAATTAGTTAAAGGATCAGATGCTTTTGGCCGATGGGAAACTTTACCGCTTCCTCTGCACTTTAAAGTATATTTTTTTAATATTAGTAATCCTGAAGAAGTGCAAAATGGAGCAAAACCTGTAGTAACGGAAATTGGTCCATATATATATGAGTGAGTACAATTTTATAATATACATAAAATATTATTTGGCTTCTTTACTTATCTTTTACTTAACTTTCGATAATATTTTTCTGACAGCCAAGCGAGGCATAAGTATGATATTGAAGAAAAGGACGAAACTCTTACGTATTATCAAAACCAGTTATTTAGTTTTAATGCTGCAGCATCCGCACCTCTTAAGGAAGATGATGCTATTACAGTTGCTCATTTACCGCTAATGGTAATTATGTTTGTTTACAATATTAATGTTATTAATTTGTATCCAAATTATCAAAATCTTTCACCTGTAAACTCTTTACACTTCCTCGTGTGTTGGATAAATTTACTATTAAACTCATCACATTAGTTTAAATATATCAACACTCTTACTTTTGAATTTGATATATGTTGTTGTTCTTTTTTATGGATAAATAATTTAGTTGAAATAAAATTATTAATTTTTAGGCTGTGGCTACTATAGCCGAAAAAAGAGGAAAATTCGTTATTGATACTTTAAATCGAGTGATAAAAGATTTATTTTATAATCCTGAGAATCTCTTTTTGAAAACTACACCTAGAGATTTTTTATTTGATGGAGTATTCATCGCATGTGATAAAGGAAATGGCATCGTAAAACGTATTTGTAAGCAAATAAAAGAAAGTGCACCAATTCAATTGCAACAACTTGATGACGGTCGGTTTAAGTTCTCATTACTTAGTTATGTAAGTTTGTGCATCAGTTGATTTAAATAGTAAATACAAAATTCATACTAGATTGTAATAAAATTGTTGTTTTTTATAGAAAAATAATACCCATGATAAACATTACAAGATTAACAGTGGCGTCAAAGAAGTTAATCTTTTAGGTGAAATTTTAGAGTGGAATGATTCTCCTAAACTTGATAAATGGCAAGAAAATGGTACTTGTAATGATATTTTTGGAACTGACACAACAATTTTTCCACCTCATCGAACGCAGCAGTCCAAAATTAATGTTTATCAATCAGATATTTGCAGGTACCATTGATCCTAGTTATTATGACAAATTTAGAAATTTATTTTTAGTAATATATAATGAAATTAAAATGTATATTATCGAATACAGACGCTTGTTTAATATTAGGAGGAACGAATTCCTTTAAGCAATAATTTAATTTACAATATTATTAATATACTCCTTTCATTTTAACATTTTTAATGTTTTTCTGATCAAAAGTCGGCGAAGATTACTGATTCCTTTAGAAATATAAATATAATATATGTAATAATCTGGTGCCCTTTCAATTAAAAAAAAAGTAACGATCCATTATAGAACGGTATGTAATTGACAATATTATTTATAATATTTTTAGATCCATACATTTGCATTACACCAAAGAGATTGAGTATCGGGAGATAGCAGGATTGAGATACATAGTTAAAAACGATATGCTAATGTCAGGAGCCAATCTTACATCGAACGAATGTTTTTGTTTAAAAAAAACGAAAGGAATTACTGATGAAGATGGCTGTCTTTTAGATGGTGCTATGGAACTGTGGAATTGTCATGGTTTGTTAATATAGTTATATTATTTTTAAAGTTCTTTTTGAATTAATTTGCAATTTTTTTAATTACATTATGAGAAGGGTCTTATAGCCCCGCTTTGCCATTTACTCTGTTTAATCGGCGAAAACTAAAATGCTAGACAACTAAATTTGTTGAAGGATTAAATAGAAAATTTTTTTTTAATTGATTACTTTTACATGTCCTGCTAATAAAACGCCGTTAATATAGCGAAGTACAGTGCGATACCTCCTGAGAATATTTTTTATTCTTTTTTTATCAAAGTGGTTTACATTGAGAACAGCTGCAAAATGTAAACCAATCTCTGAATTATTTGTTATATATAAACTACATGAGCTATTACACAATTGATTTGCCTTTTACGTTAATAAAAAAATTTTTTGGAGAGCACCCTCGTGGGATGAGTTTTTTTTGTTCTTTAAGATTTTCTGAACGTAGAAAAAAATAGGAACAAGCTCGATTTCAGGGTATCATTTTTTTCTGTCAATACTTAGATTTTTTTTAAATGATTAAAAATAGCTCTAGTTTGATCCAAATGTTTTGAAGTAAAAAACCGCTGTCAATTCATTGGCACTTAGCTTCCTTAAACTCACTGTTAGAAAACTTCCATCTATATAGATATACTATGTTTACATTTTGAGTTCCCAATTGTACACATTGTATATCTATATATATGGAAGTTTTCTTACAGTGCTTTATTTAATTATACCTTTAATTAATTTTTACTTCCAATATTTAAAATTTTATACTTTATTTTCTACCGATAGACTTTGCTATATATATATTTTAATCCGTCTATTTTTTCAAATCTATTTGTAATATATAAATTATATAACTCCAGGAGTTCAAAAAGCTACATCGGTGCCAAATTTCATGACAATTGGATCATTTTTGCTCTTGTTATAATGCAACAACAAAAATGCAAATTTTTTCAAAAATAATTTTTTTCAAAAAAAACAAATGAAGATAATCTCTTGAAATTTTGACCAAATATAGCTTCTAATTTGTGTAATAACTGGTTAAAATTTCAAGTTGATAAATCAAGTACTCTCGAAGAAAACGCGTTTCAAAAATGTTTCTAAAACTTTTTAATCTCAAATATCTTTTTTCGTAATGAACCTATTTTTTTGGATAACGAACTCGATCTGAAGTTATATAAAAGATACATCTGTGCCAAATTTCATGGCGATTGGATAATTTTTGCTATTATTTTTTTTCAAAAATAATTTTTTTCTAAAAAACAAATTAAGATAATCTCTTGAAATTTTAACCACATATAGCCTTCACTAAGTATAATAACTGGTTAAAATTTCAAGTCGATAAATATAATATTTTGAGATATTAATTTTTGAAATATAAAAATGTTTTCCTTAATAATAAATGACAGAGTGAAGATATTTTAAATTTTAAAAAAGGAAAATGTAGGTAATTTAAATACCTTTCAAGAAAAGTTTATTATGTTATGTAATAATGGCTATAAGATATGAAAAAATCGAGAAAACTAAAAATTGAAAATCGTTTTTTGGTTATACAACAACAGAAAATCAATAAAATCTCAAATCCATTAGGGTACCTTTATTTTCCCTCGAGACGAAGAGAATAAGCTTTACCCGACGAAAATCGGTTGATTCGTTTCGGAGATACGAAGAGTTGAAGTACACACACACACACACGCGCGCCATACAACATCTTTTTGAATATTTTTTTTCTGAAATTTTTTTCACCATTACAAAGCTTCCTTTATGAGGAAGCAAAAGCATTATTCTTACTTTTTTAGAGTGTAAAAATGCATTTTTGACAGTTCTAAATTTGTAACTTATTGAACATATTTCATTTCGTATGGGCTTACGAGGGTATTTTAAGACATGAATTATTCTCGCAAGCGTAAAAGCAACAACTATTCCACTAGTTTTAGTATTATTATTTAAATTATTATCTATATTTCCAACCTATTTGTATTCATATATAATGAAAAAATAATAATAATTATAATAGTAATAGTAATAGTAAAATTATTCTTGTTAAACTTTTTTCATAAAAAATTTTTCTTTTCAGATGCTCCGATTGTTTTAACATTTCCCCATTTTTATATGGCACATGAAAAATATCAAAATACTGTTGACGGCCTTCATCCTGTTCCCTCGAAACACGAAATATTTGTTGATATAGAACCTGTAAGTATAATAATAATAAGCACGCAATATAATTTAATTATGTCTGATTATAGATTAGAAATATTATTCATTTATATGTTTCGATATGTTTAATATCTATAAAATGTTAAAATTGATGATCCGAAATTTAGTTATTAATTAATGTTGAATCTCTATACGTATTACTGAAATTGGGACTAAATTTCTTTACTACTTGATAATAAATAGTCACTAGAAATTTTAGAGTGAAATAGTTTACTTTACATTCACTCTACTATACATTCATATCTTTCATACGTTATCCTGGTAATATTATTTTAAATGAATAGTAAATCGGCAAAACAGGTTTCTGTATTACTAACTGTGAGAAATCTCGAAACGATTGGCTTGATTTATCATACGATAATTTGTATACATTCTTGAATATACTTGTGCCATCTATTAGTACGATTTATAAACTGAATATAATTCAAAATTATCTAGTTTTAATTGCTTGTATTGTTCTACTAATTCACATGTTGTTATGATTTTTTGAAATTACTAAATTAAATGAATATTTTTTTCAGCAAAGCGGTACAGTATTACGAGGAAATAAACGAGTTCAATTTAATATGTTTTACCGGAAAATTGATGGAATCACTTTGACTGACAATCTTGCAGATTCGTTAATGCCAATTGTTTGGGTTGAAGAGGTATAAAATATATTTAAATTAACACTGCCTATGATTAATCTTACTAAATATTGATTTATTTTCAGGGTGTCGAATTAAACGATGAAAATATTAATTTATTATACAGCAGTCTCTTTAAACCAATAATGATTCTTAATGGAATTTACTGGGGGTTGATTGGACTTGGTTTAGCAATTGGTTTCATTGGTATGGTTTGGTGTATGCTTTTCTCAAGCAACAAACCTAAAAATACGTTTTAAAAAGTCATTTTTTCATAACACATTATTAATGGCTTGATTATGTTTCGAAGCTCGTACAATTTTTTTTATAAATTTTACTGCGTTTTTATCATACATTGTACATACATCCTTCATACTGTTTAAATCATTTTTCCAATAAAAATATAAAAAACACAAATATAAGAAATTAGACCCGGTAGCTAATATCAATGGATATTTGATAGGACTTTGTTTTATTTTTATGCTATATGGTCTTTTTAATATTAAATCAACTTTTTATATGTATATATAAGACGTCGATTGAACACTAACGCTATATAATTGATTTTTAATAAAATTATTCGATAATTGTTGTATACAAGACAACTATATTTTCTTATACAACTTTAATTTTAATTATTTATTACGATTTGCGAATATTATAGTTCAAAACTGTAATCTTAAACATTTAAAAATGGTAAATTCTTGCTTCTATTATTTGACCAATCAAATCATTGATTACAAAATGCTTCAATTTGGCTGCTCATCATTTTTTAAAGATTGGAAGTATATAATATTAATAACACATTATTGATTATTATTCAAAATTTTAGTTCAGTTAATATTCCAATAGGCAATAAAATCACATGCAATACGTCTATATAATTGACTTCAATTCAATTAATATAGTAAAGCTTGTTATTCACTATTAATTATTAACTTTTTCACTGCCTGAAACTCGCTATATGGACTCAAGTTATTGAGTTGAAGAGGCGAAGAGTCAAGTTATTGTAAACAAATTTTAGGCATAAAAAAATTGGTTGATAATTATGTATATCATGTGAATCATTAAGAAAATACAAAGTTTTCTCATTGAGAAAGCAAAACGTTATCCAAAGTAATTTGAAAGTATATTTTCACGAAAATTATTCAGTAGATTATTCTTACGATTTAAATAACTTTTTAGTATAAAATTATAAAATAAATGCCTTCAAAAATATGTTTCAAACCGAATATGTAAAATTTCTATAATGTTCTTAATAAGATACTGTGTACGAGATGTACTTTGTATAAAAATTAAATAATAATGGAGATTGTTTTATTCAGAAAGGCTTTGTTTGTATCAAACGATTCTAGTGAATAAAGATGCAAGCTCTACTGTGATTCAAGGTAAGAAATCGTTGCTTCTAGTAACAAAGGACCATTGCGAACCTTGCCCGTAGTCAACGTAATGAAATGTTACGCAGGGGCTAAATTATTTTGTGCTTTCGTTGACAAGTAATCACGGCATAAATTTTCCACTTTACACAATTATAGTTTAAAAGGTCAACGTTCTAAGTTGTTATTGACGGTAATTTGTTACTATTAGATATTTGAATACTAATGTTCTTCTTTATCATCAAGCTTTGTACGAGTCCCAACTTTAAATAGTCCTTTACAAGCACACCTATAATCATGTACCATAAGTTAGTAAACAAAATTTATTACCGAGTACTCATTCACACACTTGTTACCTTATTCGTTTTACCATTTGAAATTTTTAATGTGTGAATGTAAAAATCATTCGTATAAACATTAAAAATATTTAAATTGTTATCATTAAACTTTGAAATATTTATTTTAGGTATAGGAAATGCCAGATGTTGGATAGTTACAATTAAATTATTTTTTTAGTTATATTATAAAAACTAAACGTTACTCGTTGAAAATACAAAGTTTTATATTTTATATATGAAGATATTTTTATATGGGCTAATTTTTAATTTTGAAAATAAATGCTATTACAATTAAGTAATGGGCATTATTAAACGTGATTCATTTTTATTTGAGCGTAAATTCCAGAGAAACTAAAATTCTTGTATGTAATAAAAAGTGTCCATATTTACTCATATTGTTTGACGGTAGTTCAAATAGACTCGATAATATGAATAGAAATATTTTGTTAGTTTTAATAATTCAATATGATTCACAACATTTTTGTACATATTTGTCGAATTCCTTAGTTAGTAATACATACTGTATTTAAAACACATGTTGTAATCAATGTATTGTACGGAAATAAATTCCAGTGAACCAAGCATAATTGATTCTAACCTTCAATATAGTTAAACAATCCTTTAAATAGAAATTTTGTACATTTTTGAAAATTTGATTGGACGTTTGATAATGATACAAAATAACAAAAAATCTCAATTTTTTGCAATTTCAAATTATTAAAGTAAATTTACTTTTAATCTATTTTACATATATTATAATGTCCCAGAGATGATAATCCATTATATAAGCTCTTTTTTTAAATGTAAGCCACTTTGTTTCAAATATGCTTTATTCTACTAGAAACTCACTTAGCTAAGAATATATATTTATATATAATATTAAAAAATCTTGAAAAAGAAGGAAAGTTTTTGACTTTTGTCTTGCTCTATTATTTTAATAGGTTACCATTTTCTGAATAATTATAATTTTTGAAGAAACAAAGTTTAAATTTTAGGCTTCTCCACTTAGAATACTATTTGGTCGTTTCTATAATCTTAAAACATAAATATTTGTAATGTGAATGAATACTTATGATAATCATAATAAAAGACTTATTTATTTTTAACCTTTAGGTTGCCGGAATTTGAGATCAAACCGACTTATTAACTTGTTCACCTGTAAGCGTTAGGAAAACTACGAGTTCTGTATAGACATTTTAAGGGTGGTCAAATCCAATATTAATGTGAAATTTTGTAACTATTTATATTTCGTATTTTTTTTATTGTTTAGTTTTCTTAATTAAACTTTTTATTATCAGTCAGAGCTAACTACGTGAACATTTGGCTAGCCTTAAAGTAACCTTAAGGTGTACAATGTCGTTATATTGGTGCAGCAATGCGACAATATGTGCCTTATCATGTGGCAATTTGTAAGTTGTAAGTACGGGGGTGTATCTGCAGAATATGGTTGTTAGGTTTCACCCTGCATGACACCTACGATTTTTGTATCTCGTCCTGTTGACACTGACTCTGTTTGCAAGCACACTCATCCCCACCTTCTAACAATTTGAGAAGTAAGATTTATAAATCATTGAGGCAATTTTATATCATTTTTAATTATATCGTTGCCGTTTGAAAAAGTTTATCATCTTCTTTTGGTACCTTAAATTGCTTGCTGTGTATAATAAATTTTTCAAAGTTGAAAATGTTTTAAATTTAATGTTTTTTGTTGTTTATTAAGTTATTTCTTTTTATTATATTGCCGCAGTTATGTTTTTTTTTTAATTAAAATGTTGAGAACGTGAAAAATAGAACTTTAGAGTTAATGTATTATATTAAATAAATAAAATACTCTTCTCTACCTCGGCTCTTTATAATTTTTGTACTACGATTTTTAATTATTCTATTAATGGGTTATTATTCCATTTAGTTGTAAAATTTTACGTTATGATTATTGACAATTATTACCTGTATACTACTAGAAAGCATTCAACGTAAAGCAATTCATTATTGATAAGTAATAGTTTTTTTATGGTGCGCTTATCATAAATTAATAATTTGTTATCATGTATTTTTCGTATTTTTAATATTTAATACAACAAAAGTATGTGATACATATTTTGAATTTTAATATGTTTAAATGCTATTTTATAGGAGCAATAAGAGAGTTCAAATATTATTACTAATATTATACATTATAAATCTATTAATTCTTAATTTTAATCAATTATCGGTTCACTGTGTCATGTCTTAATTATGCATCGCTCTCTTGATGTGATGGGTAAAAAGTAAGTTTATATATGTTTATATTATTTATTTTTGTATGCATTCAACTTTAGAATTAATTATGTATTACATTTAATAAACAAAATACATTCATTTTAAATAGTGCACACTGCACCCGTGCTAAAGCCCTCTCCACTGTCTTCTTTTCTAATTTCTACGCTCTCCTCTATCTTGGCCCTTTCCAATTTTTGTACTACAAATTTCAAATTATTTTATATTAATGACCCTTTTCAATTTCCAGACTAATAAAATACATCATTATTATAAAAAACATTGTGATAGATAATCAAATTAAAACAAATTTAAAGCGAATACAGGAATATTAGAGGCGCGCATAGTGCGCCAAAGATTCTATATAGTAAGTCAAATTCAAGACAAATGTACGTTTCAAAATTTTAATAAAAATTTATTACTAGTAAAAAAGCAGTTACCGTTCATAACAAATTAAACAAGTTTACTTGTTAATAATCGATAAGTGTTACAGAAAAATAAAATTTTTGATAGCTTATAATGAATAGTGGACGCCATTAAAATGTTATTAAAAGCGTAAACCTATAAAAAAGAGTCAAGGGTGTACGTTTCTCTCCTATAACGTTCGAAGTTGATCCTCCTTGGACCACTTTCTCCGATATCGAACAGCCGTGAAAAGGAGGAAAACCGCGCTATTTGACAATAAGTCTGCTGAGTTTATCAAGCGCGTTGATCGACGCGTCGTTCCGCATTATCGCTACAGCAGGTTCTCTATTGCGGTACACAATCACGATATGCTTCTTACGAGATCTTTGATTAGCAGTGACACGGATTCTCAAGATAAATCCAAGTGCCCGTGCGTCTACGTCAATAGTCGATTCTACTCTTCTTGCTATAGGTTATATTGCATAATCTTATGAGATGTCCTGATGGAAATTAAATAAGAGGGGTGAAGAAAGTTGCGCTTGTAAAAAAATTTCTTTTTTTTCCTCAGTGGTGTCTATCAATATTAATCTTACAACGGAAAAACTAAAAGATTTAAATACGAGCAAGTGCATAAAATAAACGGATAGGTTTCACATAAACAACAAACTATCTCGAAAAATTGAATAATAGAACTGCGATGTGTTATACAGGAAAAAGAATAATATCTATGTCTTTTAAAGGACAAGGGAAATCGCAGTAAATAATTTTGATAGTATTTATAGTAATGGAGAGGAGGAATAAGGAGGGGCATCAAACTTTTTGTATAGATATGACTCAAATAGTTTTATATATAAAAGTTATAAGTAGCTCCAAAAAAAAGGTAGAATCAACTGATAAAACTGAAAATTTTGAATCTCTGCATAAAGTTGGTTTAGGAACTACTTATTACCTTCACTTATTTTCTCAGGAATAATGTCTTTTAATGATTTGTAGTACTTCAAAATATAAGTAATCTAATCACTTTTTTCCGGTAAAAAGACTGTATTTTCTAAAGAAAATACGAGTATAAAAATTCGATATGTGTATGCGTGTGTGTGTGTATATTTACAAAAAGTAGTTTTATCACTATGACGTAAAGTTGAACTTTAACAACTTATAACGGAGTTGAAAACAAGACGCACGAGCGGGTAAAGATTATATTTGTGTGGCGAACATTATTTTTTTATAATCTGAGTAAAGACATACTTTGCGCTTACTAACAAGGTGAGTTGACACCTTCCGGGATACTAATTTCAACGGAGATTTCAAAGTCACCTTCTGGTGTCTATAAATACAGGTCAGGTACTTATAATTTCACTTCAAGTATGTGTGTAACTATTCGTTTAATTTATTAAATTTAAGAAATAAATTTACCTCTAATTTTAAGGATTTTTCGAGTGGTACTATAACGATATCTTTACGTTATTTATGATCGCTTGTAATTTCCTAAAGGAGCAACCTCGGAATCAACAGTTTTTAACGAAATTAAACTAAATTTTAATGCGTATGTCTAGTTATGTAATAATTTTTGTTCATTTTTGTAATACTTGTCAAATGACAATCATCGAAAGAGACGTCATTTTTAATAAAAATTTGGGATATCTGAGATTAGATAACCGATATCTCAAAAAAGGGTTACCAAAATGGAGTTATGAACTAACTATCAGTTAATTCATATTATTAAATATCATTTTTAGATATCGGAAATTAAGTCTCTAAACTCGGCCGAAATTGAATATTAAAGAATGTGTATTATCCTTGCAGGTATAAAATACTTTATTGATGAGTATGATTCTAATTTTAATATTAAGTTTGTAATAGAATGTATTTTAAAATCATCGTGTATATTTAAAAGTTAGCCTTTTTAAAAATTATTTTAAAATACAGAAAAATTCCAATTAGATCATGAGTGAAACATCTTAATTAAAAAAAGAAAGATGATCTGAATACGAAAGCCTGCCAAATGAATTTTCCAAATAAGACGAAAGGAATGATAAAAAAAATGTGTCACGCCTTTCGTTATCACTCTGGAAAATATGAGTGAGCACGGTTCCCTCTATATAACTCAAAAACATAATTGTATGTATTATTCAGAAACAGTTTTAAAGTTCTCTTAACTTCGCGCTCCTCAATCTAAAGTCGCCGGTACGATCATGATATCCCCCCCCTCCCCCCACTACCCACCGACGTACAGTTTTACGTGGAATTTCCATTGAGTCTTGCGTGATAAGCCCACACGACTTTAACACGAGTATGAGTGTCTCACGAAATTCGGCGTCTTGATTAGGACGATTACGAAATCACTTTGGAAAAATTGTCGCGTTTGCTCTCATTACACACAGAAGAATTATTGTGCGTGAACCGTGAACTCTTCTCGCACAGGTGTGTGTTGCGTCTGGGGCGAATTAAGACTCAAGTTTTATTGCGCGGAATTGCGGAATTCCCGTTGAGATGGCGAAACCGAATGAATGAGAAGATTCGTTGTTCCGCTGACGCGATTCATATATGATGTTTTTATTATACTTGTAACGGCAACGATGATAGAGAGTCAACGCGCCAAGTTGATTTTCCCGTTAATCTAGTGTTTTTGTTTTGTGTGTTCAAGGAATTAGTCACTGGAGTTCTCAGTTTTTATAGTAGGAAAATTCATAGTTTGTGGTGTTTTCAGTACCAGATTTTCAACCTTTGGCGAAACTAAACAAAGGAGACCGTCAATTCGCATATCATTACATTTGCATATCGTCATAATTCTATCGAACGACGCTCGTATTATACGGTACATCATGTTTATCTGTGATCAATCAATACTTATCAATATTTACGTAAGAAAGCGCACTTTTCGCAGCGTTACATAGCTATATAACAGTACTAAATTCAAATTTTTGTTTTCATCCGAGGTGTTTGTTCATTAAGGAAACTTAATGGAAAAAAATAAGCGAATATACCGACAAATAACTTAATTTCTCTCTCTCTCTCTCTCTCTCTCTCTCTCTCTCTCTCTCTCTCTCAACAACCTTATTGTGTACAGGTTGCGCGCCGATCGCATTACATAAATCTGTTAAACGCGAAGCGTTAGGAATATAGGAATGATGCAAGTACACAGCTATGCAGCATAAATTAAAAATGTAGTTGAGGATGTAACTGTGGGAACAATGTTTTAATTATAAATTTCAAATATTTAATTAATCCAGATCAAGGACGACTTTTATAGTGTAACGTTCTAGTTATTGACTTTTCAGTAGGCTTTCAGACGTAAGCAATTTTCTAAGACTCTTCTTCTTCGTTTATTTGATTGACGTCAATATTTCTTCCGTAATGCTGAGCAAGAAACTTTTCTGTATTTCTACAATTTTTAATACTTTTTCTTAGTATATTATACGATTCAAAGAGACTAATCTCGAGATACTTTTAGTTTTACATTTTTTCCTTTTGTCACAAATATATTTGATACATGTGTAGGTAAATACTAGTTCCCAAAATAGTGCTACCGCGGTGTCTTTATTACGTAAACAAATTAACGCAAATATATGTAAAACGTAATACGAATCTATAGTAATATTCAATTTCTATTGTTTTATCAATTAAAACTATTTTTAATCGATTCGATCACGGATATGATTTTTTAACGATTAATATAGTTTATATAGAGAGCATGAAAATGTATAACATCAATAAATTTAAATCCACTTTTTATTGATTCTATAATAAAACATACCATAATCGTTCATTGACACATGCGGAATGGACATTCATTAAAGTAACAATTGCGAAAATCTATCACGTGCAAAGCGTCAATAACTTTCTGTAAGAAAAAAAAATTAACGACTTCGAGACGCGACTAAAGAATCTAGGCAAATAAAAAACGTCATCCTCCATTAATAACTCTTAATAATGCGACCTGAGGAATCGCCGACACACGAGCCCATGAAAAATCGCCGGCATGTATAAGTATACAAGTCAAAAGGCCAACGCACTTGTATATATATTCGCCGATCGCTAGTTGCATAAATGTGGGTATATACGCACTCGTGTATGAACCAACACATTAATAAATTCTCCAACGTGAGTCGCGCGTGGGCCTTGAAAACACTCTAAAGTCAAGGTTTCGGTAGTTATAACACACGCGCACCCGGAAGCTGCGTGTTAAGCATTAAATGCGCATGGTTTTGAAAAAAAATCGGCGGATCTTCGCGATCTATACCCATTGGCGCGTGTATACTGTGGGGGATAAGGAGAGAGAGAGAGAGAAGGAAAAGTCGCGCGTCGCGAGAGTAAGTACGTATCGTCGGTTGCGATCGGCTTACATCGAAAGTGAAAGGATAAAGAATGAGAGGGAGAGACGGCGAGTCTCGCTGCAGGTCCGCTCCGCGTGGCTTGCGTCTGGCTATATATATATATTGTAAAGCTCAAGGTTACAGGGTATATATCGGAGTAATGCGCACGCGTCAGAGTCTTATCATCGTAATGAATTTTGACGATTGAGGTACCGATTTCGAGAGAATTAGGGTTTGATGAAGAACAAAAAATGTGTGTCATGCTATTGTTTGAGGTGTAAACGAAGAGGAGAAAAAAAGAGGGAGGGAAGGAGAGAGAGAGAGAGAGAAAAAGTGCTATGCTAGTGGTAGCGTGCATGAGATTTTTTTGAGTTAACTAACCGTAGAGATAAGATAAAGTGCTTGGAATTCCACAGGAATCAATTCAACTCAAACTTTCGTTACATTACAACAATATGATTGATTAAGACTTTTTAATATCTCTTTGTGACATTTTAACGTAAACAAATTAATGTTTTAATAAGATATAATGAAAAAGAAAATTAATTATTTATCAGAAGGGTGATGGTTTTGAGATATTTAAGTACGTACACTTGTAATGATCAGGTGTATTTAATTATATTCAATTCAATATGAAATATTCAAAATTCAGAATAAAACACAAGACTGTTATAAATATTAGCATCATAATAACCGCGCAGTTTTATTTATAACTGCATTAGTTATAAATAATTTTGGTAACATAATTTTGTATTGAAATTATAAAATTCGTTTGTTTATTAAAAACAGAATGAAGTCGTCAGATTGTTTTATTGAATTTGATTATTTTTTATGATGCTTAATAATATGTATGGAATGTTTTGATGAATCAATGAGACATTACATTGTATTTTTCCTTTATCGTTATTATTTCTGGAATATTATAAAACAAAAATTCTTTATTCAGTAAAATTTCTTTTAGTACATTAATTCATTTGACAAACAAAAATGTTTACTGAGAAAACTATCAGGACCGACTGCGGTCGAAGCATGACTAAATTAGCAGAAGTGTAAAAGGATGATAAAGTAAGAGTTTATCAGGTTATTGAAAACGTATACGCATGTAAAACTCGTTGTTCAACTGAGAAACCTGTGTAATATATTTTTCAACCTTTAGAAGTATAGATGTTTTCAAGAAAAAATTTGAAAAACTGCTTAAAAACTTTATCCATGCAGAAAGTCTGTCTGCCTCATTCTACTTACAATTAGTAGTCTACTTTGCTCCACTAAAGTACGATCTGCACTGCATTTAAATTCCTTCAAATAGTGTTTGTTCTTCGTGTCTTATAGTTTCTGAGAATTTTAAAATTCACGAAATTTTTCATAAACGTATATTTATTAACAGCTTTAACCCATGAAAACAGGTTTTTTTTTACTGAAATTCCTTCCGTATGGTGGTTAGATGGCTAAAGTGTTATGATTCGTTTGTTTTTATTTTTTTGTCCCTCGGGTAAATTAAATTTTAAAGGAAACCATATGAAACGTGCAAACAGACTATTGAGAACAAGTAAACTGTAAAGGCTATGATGTTTACGCATACGTAGAGAAAAGACATCCAATATAAAGTTTATATATTTAAGAAAAAGAATAACTTTATCATTCCAGTATTTACCTTTATTTTACCAATAAACGCACTTCTGTATACGTGCAAGAATACAGGGTCTCTGTAACATTTAACGTATAACCCCGAACAGATTTTTCCGCAACCTTTCCGATATCACTTCACCGTGCTCCGATCGACTCATCGAGTACATTTCCGCGATTTTCCTCTGTACCATTGATCGTGCAACAACGACAACAACAACAGAAAAAAAGGAAACAATCTTCCCACTACTCTTTCGCTTAAACTCTCGATCCTCCAAAACGAAATTTCCCTTCTTCTTAGCATGCACACATGTGTGCGCGTGCGCGTCTTCTCAAGTGAAAAATTGCCAAAGAACGCAGCACATGTGTGCCGCCTAATTGCAGGGCGCATACACATACATATACAAGAGGGGCACTACTCCTCGTGTCTACACTGTATATACACCGCGAGTGCGAGTGAGTGAGTGCGAGTGAGTGAGTGAGTGCGAGCGAGAGCGCGAGTCACAGCGAGCGAGGTGTGTGTGTTATACCGGTGGCGGTGGCACGCGCACCGCGTGGCGCTATATAAATAATACTTGTCGCGCAATGCCGCGATCAGTCTACTTACGGACGGCGTACCTGTCGCAGCACATCACAGAGGGAGGCACAACGGCGCGGACTATATATATATATATACATACACAAACATATATATTACAAGTTTGCGCGGGTGGCTATTTCTTGAAGCTTTCTTAGCAGAAGAAGAAGAATAATAAAAAAAAAATAAAAATAAAATAAAAGGACGTCCGGTGTGAGAGAGAAGTTTTTGTTTTATCCTGTTCAGAGGAGGACCTTCAGATACCAGAATGTCGCACGAGAATTACGGATTTACCGGCAGTACGGTGAGTACTACATTTACTTTTGTGATATAAGTATGTAGTTCTTTTTTTTGTCTTTTTTGTTCGCGATTGGTATGTGCCAGGGTTGGGTTCGCTGGCTTTTTTCGTACGAATTGGTATATATATATATATATACGCGAAAATGTAATTCGTTTCGATTTAAGTGGCAATTGGTTTTGATATAATGATTCGATTATTTCAAGTTCAAGTTAAAGGATTTTTTAATAAACTATAACTGTTGTATTACAGAAACGAGTTTTTTGAAATTTCATACAAAACTAAACGCAATCTAGTTTTTATCAAGGGAACAGTGTCTTACATTATAGTAGTTAAAAAAAAGCCTAGCAAAGATTGATAAACCCTATCGAAACGTTGCGGCTGAAAGATAGCGCGCTTATAATTTTTCAAACTGTGAACTAATGTTGATAAAAAAAGAATTTTATTGATTAACTTCGATAACTATCGAGCTCTTATCAATTAAATAAATAGATTTACGAGTATCTATATAATATTCCATGATTTACAAGGTGAACCGCGTCAATAAGATTTACAAAAAGTGACAATATAGCTTAATTTCATTAAACTAAAATTTCACCATACATTTTGCGAAACCACCGTCGCAGTAAAGCGCTTAAAACGTGTTAACAGTGTCGGCTTCGCATGCAAATTATCGACACTTTACAACTGAATAAATAAACAAACTCATCGCATAAATAACAGTTAGCATGGTTCTTAGTATCGAGTGTTCAGGACAATCGTCGAGTCGCGCGCATAGAGCCAAGATTTACGGTGTTCGAACGTACAGAAAAAAAAAAAAATAAAATAAAAATGATAATTAATGCAGCGAAGACCAGTCGCTTGGGTAAAGTCAAGGATATATATATGTATATACAATTGGCGTTCGCTCTCTGTTAAAGCATTGCGCGAGAATAAGCGATCATTAACGCGCGCGACTTTAACGATCGGGAAAATTCGCCGAAGAGCAATGATAGATCCACTTGAGGAGGAAAACAGAGAGAGAAGAAAGAAGAAACCCGTAGACTCGTGCATGACTTTACGCGGATACGCGAGAGCATAGACACTGCAATGTTTATATGCATGCACTTTAAAGCGAGACACATCTATGGCTATATGTATATATATACTATGCGCAGCTATACCGTCTCGACTAATTGGACTGGCCTTAAAACTCGGAAAGTGCTAATCAGCTCTTCCTGCCTCTGTATGCGCGACTATATTCATTGATCCGCGAAAAGAATTTATATACCCTTACGTGCGAGCTATGACTTGATGAAAACATTTAAGTATAGCTCATATATATATATATATATATATATACCTATATAAGGCAAAATTTTACGAACTCTGACACACGAGCGTATATATAGCGCGGCGAACCCGATTAAATTATGCGCGCGAATCACACCGCGCACGTGCGTGGAATTTTTCTTCACGCGCAGTACTTATATATGAGAGAAGGAAGAAGCGGTTTAAGCGCGGTGCTCTGCGGTGTCGTGTTGCACAAATGTGAATCTCCGGCGTTGGGGTGATCTTGTTTAACTCAACTTTTCGAGAACTGTATGTGGGCTTGAAAATATGAAGATTTTTTGTTTGTAAACATGAGCAGGGAGATAAAAGAACGAAAGGTATATGTATATAAACGTCGCGAATGGGGTTAGTTGTATTTACAATTCCTGATTAACCTGGAAAATTTTTAGATAAAAATTTAAACATGAACCACAAAGGATGATTCATTGTAATTTCGATATTTTACTTTTTACCGACGTTTTAATAAATAAGGTGCTATCATTTTTGAGAGGTCTTACTCAAAAACTCATTCGTTCTTATTGTTGCGTTAGCTTGTCATTATAACATCGTATACATGAATAACTTTTTGCATTTTCTGCATTACTTAGCTCAAAGATAAGCCGTGGATTAAATATAAAACTACATTGTATGGCTTGTATATGCACAACAATGCTATGTTTATTCACTCTATTATGAAAGCGCGTAGACGGGCATCTTATTATCAGCGACTTGTAATTAATATACTTATAAAGAACGCTGATAAAAAGAAAAAAAACGAGCGGAAATTTTTCTTTCGGTTTATTGGACGTAATTACAAACGCAGGCGTGTCGAAAACTATCAACGAAAACAGTGGCAGGTGCTAAAAGATCTTTGACAAATAACGCGCATATTTCGATTCTCTTAAAATTTTTCCACCGACCCGATTCATGAGAATTAGTATCGGCAGATTACGTTCACCACAGAGAGTGAATGTGTGTGTGTGTGTATTTATATATACATATATTTCTTTCTACTCAGTGGGTGTTTGCGTTACACGTCGCGAAACCCAAACAAGAGACTCGAATTTCACCTTTAAACGGTTGATGGATAACTTCGTTCATTCAAAGATCTTTTGTCATTGTAATTATTATCTACTGCTGAGAGGATGTTTTGGCAGCAGCATTTTACTTGAGGAATTCGCATACTTTTTCTTATATAATTAATCTCCGCGTATATAGATATTCATTTAATATAATGAGTTCAAATATTTAAAAATGAAATGAAATTTTAATTTCAAAATATTCATTATGCATAATGGACATTAAAATGCGATATTAAAAAAAATGCTATTTTGCATAATTTGGAATAAATCTAAATCACAAATCTATTAAAAGGCTTTTTAAATTTTAATTATACTTTGTGTGTATGTACAAATATATTCTATAATAGCTATATATAGAATGGCTAAATTTGTAAAACCATTGAAACGCATTTAACAGTCATGAGTATGTTTATCTTATTAGTTCGCTTAAAAATTAACGATATAAAAATTCAGTTGCACAAGTCAACCTCGACCGTTATAAATATTTATGTTTTTTGTAAAAAAAAAACCTTATGTTGAAATAATGTATTCGTAATGCGTATAAAATAGGTGAAATAGAATCATAACATTGAAATTTACAAAGCTTTAAAAAATAACAGTATATTATAAGCGATTAAAATTGATCGTAGTAACGCCATTAACGATGTGTCAGGCACCTAATCCAGTCGATAAATAAGAATTTGTGAAATTAAATATTGTAAAATTTCGGAACGCCGCGTGCGTGCGAAAACGCAAGTTCGAAATCCACGTTATGAGGAGAGCAACAAAAATAGATCGTCAGCGTCGCGCGTCTTTTCGCGCCCGATTGCATGGCCGAAACTGATTTCACACGTAAAGTGTCCGCAAGGCTTGTCCGCCGCGTGTTATAAATTGCATAATAATTGTTACTTGGAAATACGACTATAGTTTTGGTAAAGAGGAAGGAAAATTGCCTCAAGGAAGAAATAAAAAGGATTGCAAGGATAATCGGGCCACTTGGGAACCTTTAACTGACAGGAATTCCTTTTTTTATCGTTAACCAGACGATGTTTCTTGCTAATAATTTCACTTTTTTTTTATTGAGCAATGTCTATCATTTTCTACCTCGATTTGGTCACACAACACTTTTCAAATAGTAGAAAAAAGAGCCGAAGCCGACTGTTTTTACGTAATTCAGTACAATCTAATAAAAATTATAAATCTCTATTCGCTATATACAAACACGGCAAATAATTATTTTGAAAAACATTTTAATAACATTAACCAAGATATCCGAGATATCTCTTCCTGCACATCTGAAAAAAAAATATGTTTTATGATAGACGTACTTCGCATTCGTCACGTGTGCCGAATTGCATATACACCACGTTCCCCGCGCGATATCCATAAAAAGTCGTAAACATTTACAACGTGAGTATACGCGAGTTGAGCGGAAGGAGTAACGCGTTTAGCTCTGTACCACCTACGCGCGCAAAGAATAATCGCGCGATCGGTGCGCTTGATTCGGAAACTCATCGACCGTGTCTCATTAAGCTGTCTTGCGTAACCGTCCAGATGGCACATATATGCGCGAGAGAGAGATATATAGACGCGCGCATTCTTTTCACGTGAATTCACCTGCACACCTCTCAATTCGACAGGCATTGACATTGACCGATCGCTTACCGATGTGTATATATATATATATATATATATGGAAGTGTATACGGGGTACACATACACACACGTGTGTCATTATGCAATTTGAGTGTCGCGAGAGCAAATGGACTTAATACGCGAGAGCTGCGGGATTTTCCTTCGCTTGAAATCGAGGCGCTTCACGCGCATTCTTCTCTAATTGGAGGCTCGCACGCGCTTTTTTTTGCTTCCTCTTGCGTCTTCTGCCGTGTGTATATGCACGTGTGTATGTGTGTATTTTTTGCAGTCGCTGAAGAGATGCAATCGGCGGATAGAGTTGCGCGGGACTTTTTCATTGTCTTCGGCTTGGTGCGCGGCGGAGAGCGAAAATAAACAGCGCGAATTTTATTACGTTCGTTTAGATCTTATCGGTGGTAATGGTATAACAAAAAAAAAGAAAAAACTAACGCAAAGGATTTTAGCATATTCTTGTAATTTTTCATCGTGAATCATTCGTAATGTTCCGTTTTTTTGAAATAGTTTAGTATACGTAGTCTTGAGATTATAATGAATCATATTCCAATATTAAAGGTGCACTGGAAAACAGTTAAGTCTGCTTAAAACACTGACTCATGCATAAAATTAACATTTTATCTCAATTTTCATTAAAATTAAAAAAATTTTCAATCGATATACTCTACCTCAGAATACCAAAATGCTGCTGAGTAACGACTGTCAGTTACGCTTGATTAACTATAGCGCACAGGAACTGCAATTATTATTGTACGAAAAACTGTATATCGTTCCCGAAAAAAAGACAAACAAAACAAAATAGCGATGTTGTACCGGCACAGGTGTACAGTGACATTTGCTATATTACCCTTTTTTCATTCACGCGTCGTGCTTTTCACGCTCGACTTTTAATCTGTAAAACTAGTTAATCCTACCTCCGGGTTCGCGCACGCGGCTCGCACGTGTCAGTCCCTTGAGAAACATGCTTCCAAGGTGCTCATATACGCGTCTCTTTCGCTTTCAACCGTATTATAACGCGCGACTGTTAAGTGCCATAGTGTCGACGTAAGTACGGTTCGCAATAATAATCGGCGCACGCACGCGCGCGAGCGAGAGGAGAAGAAGAAGAAAAAAAGAGCGCGCTGGTCAGGAACAAAGGCAAAAAAAAAGTCGGTTGGTGTAGGTGGAGGGAGGTTAAAAGACGTCACGGGAGCGGGTTACACAAGGAGAAATCAGCGGACCTTCAACTCCCCTGTGCTTCTAGAGAGGCGCTTTTTGTCGTACATTATATTTTTTGATTGATTTCACTCAGCCGCTATATAATGACAGAGCAATCTGTAACAGACGAGACGCGGAATTATCAAGTTCGCGGATTTTATAGGTTGTTAAACATTGCTTGAGTGGGTTGCGCTTTTGTCGCGCTATTATAATAATCCTGATTTATCTGGAATTGTAAAAAAACTGCTCGATAACTGCGTAGAATCTTTTTGTCTTTCTAAATTATTCTTTTTATATTGTTGCGACAGTGACGAGGAAATGTTCAAATTTTGAAGTTTATTAAATTTAAAGTTACAATAGCATAAGGATGGATGGGCAGAAAAGATGACCTTAGCCTTTTTTTCTGAATTAAAGTTAAAATATATCATGTTACTACACAGAGAGAGTAAAGCTGATAAATTAAACAATGGTTGTAAATTCGCATAGCAAGACATAAAATGTTACAGTGTGTCAACCTTATGAAAACAAGAGATAAAATTTATGTAAATATTTATTCGCGTAGATCATGACAAGAAAATCTCATTCTTAAAATGCTTTCTTACATTCTATTTACATGTTTACCGATCATTTTTTTTAACAAACTTAAACAACTGATTGCACATCATAGATAGTGATTGATATTGTACGTTATTTGATATTAATTTTTACTTTGATGCAAAATTATTTAATGACCATTGAACACAATTTCCCAATCAAAATATTTAAAGTCACCCTTTTTTGGAGTAAAAATATTTTTTAATTTTTCAAAAAAATAACGACGTCAAAAAATACCAAAGTATAACGTTTATCAGTCGATAGTTGAACCCATAAATCAAGATTCAGGTTGAATTTTCGAAATTAGTAATTTGTCGTCGATCAATCTTGCGATGAACAAGGTACACGCACGGTTATCTCTGAACATCCAAGCAATTCAACACAAGGATTACGCGCGATCGCAACAATGATCGTGTTTTTGCACTCGTCTTTGATAGCCGTCCACCTCCCCTACCTCATTGTCGCCAGCGCGAGAAAAAATATTCCACTCGAACGCATGCGTACGCCCTGACTCAACCCAATCGTCCGAGTCCGAACGCACACGTTACAATGAGAGAATTGCCACAACGAGCCCTTGTTCGCGCAAATTATTATCAGCTTGATTAAAAAGAAAAAAATGTTCTCTATCGCTGTTTTGATGGCGGATAAGCCGATCTCATCTAGACAGGGGGTCACTTGAATCTATACCAAGACATTCCCGACCGATACAGCGACACATGTAACACGTTGCGCGATAACAATCGGGATATAGAAATCGTGCACGTGAGATTATATAGTAGAACCGATGAAGTGGTCCGATGTGACGAGACTGGCGGCTGTTGTTTGCTCTCGCTTTCATACCGATGTCTGCGGAATTTTGTTTTTTCTTCGCCTTCGAGATGCGCTTGAGAGCAATTTTTTGCCTTCTTTTCGAGCTGTATACAAGGAAAGCCTTCTGTTGCGCGAGGTATTATACGTACGAGAAAGAAGATAATCCACGGACCTTGCGAAAAAGTACGTGCTTAAGGTTATTTTGTGCCGTAGAGCGCATGTTGTTATGACTATACACCAAATCTTTGCCGTAAATCTTGCGCTTTACCGCGTTGCGCCGGGATAATATTATCGTATTTTCTGATGCTTTTGGAGTTATGCGAATTTTCAAGGTATTTTTTTGCAAAGGAGAATTTTCCTTGAGACTAAATGAGCTTCCCAATCGACGTTTAAAATGGGCTGTTTTATTAATCACACGTGTATAATAGATTTATATCCAAATATTTTGTTATAACTTTGTTTGCTACATTCGTCAAGTTCATATCGTACGTACTTTGCAAAGAAATGTTAAAAAGAATTATCTAATAGCAATTACGAAATTTATGAAACTTCTATTTAAAAAAAAAAAAAAAAATTAAATTAAAAAAGAAACATCTATCCATTCAATATAACTGCATATGTATTCTGCAAAACATTAGCATTTTTGTGTTGTTACGTATACCTAGTGAAAGAATTAAAACAGTTAGTTAGATGCTAAGTGAGTGTATCAATATTTAGCAACTACAAACAGAAGAGTAGATGTTGTAAAGTGATAATACATGACAAATGTTCAATTAGTTTCTCTGAATTTAACAACTCGATTTATTTTCTATCATTTCTAATACGAAAAACATCATAGTACAAAATAACTTATAATGATTTATCATAAGGTAAAAATTAAAATTTTTCCGTGCACGTACAGAGAAAACATAATATTTGATTTTCGCGAATGGAATGTATCGTAATGGGTTCAACAAACGTCTAATGTACACTTACAGTTCATTTATCATTAATCAGCAACGTATGCGAAAAATTCCGAAATTTTATAAGTTTTCCAAGATTAAATACACATGAGTAAGTTAATGAATCACTCTCGATCAAAACACTTCTAATTGATATTAGCGATTTTCTGATCAGCCCCAGGCCACTTTGTAATCTCAAAAATACGATAAGGCGAGAAGTTCGAGAAAAGTCTTTATCAGTTGCGACTGTATGTAATGTTCAGATTGATTTGTTCTCCGATAAGCGTATACTATCAGAATTGTCCCGTGATTTCATTTCCATTGTTTGTAAAAATCTACTCTATTGATCTGAAATCTAAATAGTCTTTTAATTATAAGAAAAATACATAATCATTTGTTATATAGATAAGACGAAATTGATGCAATGTATCTATATGTCTCGTGAGTGGAAAAAAGGATATTTTTTTCATTAATAGTTTTATATTATATGTTAGATAATAATAATAATATATTATTTTTATTACGTGTTTTCTAAATTAACAGCCTATTATCACAAGGAAGGAATTACATTTAGTATATTTACACAGTAAGAGTAACGCGGAAACGACATTGAAAAATGCGTGCGTTCTCACTGACGTACGTAAAAACATTAGAATTTCAACTAAAATTCGATTACTCATCATTTTCTGCGTAGGT
Organism: Torymus tubicola; assembly: GCA_035583055.1. NCBI lineage: Eukaryota > Metazoa > Arthropoda > Insecta > Hymenoptera > Torymidae > Torymus > Torymus tubicola. The sequence goes on from JAWWEQ010000635.1 coordinate 36,630, forward strand.
ACAAGCAATAAAAATATCAAGTTCGAGTCTCCGCACGTATCATCCAAATTGTTTCAATGATTCCCCTACAAAAAAGTCTGCACACACATATACGTACACGGCATTTAAAAATTCACGAAAACAGTAAACCTATATAGATGCTCACGTGCCGCGCGTGTTCGCGATTTACCGTGTGCTATAGGGAATTCCTGGTTGCACTCACTGTATTATAACGATACGACGGTTAATCGTCCTCGCACGATCCTTTTTATCCCTCGTCACCACCTCTGTAGTCACCGCACCGACGTCTTTATGACTGTTTTGATTTCCAAGCACTCTCAAACTCGTGCGTGGACTATAAATGTTTCTGTTTTCGCTACATATATATACAGGCTAAGAGACGATCGTCACGTTTTCCAATGCACAAATCGTTTCGGAAGAGATTCGCCGCGTATATAGAAAATCGAAACGTGTGTTCTCTCTTAAACGCTTTCAATAAACCCGCGAATTCCGAGATTAAAATTTTTGTATTCAATTCTTTATGCAAATTTCTTATCGTAAGTAAGTTTCATTTGCCGTAAGTCAGTTTGTTACGTACACTGGACAATTTGTTTCTAAAATACTTTTATTATATATGTTGCATGATTGCTAGTGTATTTTTTCTCTTGCTGTAAAATATAATTGTTCTTGAAAATTAATAAGTATGCACGAAGGTTTATGACTGCAGAAAAATAGTAATTATCTAACTCACGTCACACTACAATACTTATTACATATTTGATCGAAAATATTTACACGTTCTTAGTAAACGAATTTTTCACGTTTACCTTATACGTTAAAGCAAAAAACAAGTTTGATATCAAACAGTTGATATAACAACTCGCTGTCCCGCGTCCAACTCTGCTTAATTTCGGTGGTCGGTCGAGTTGTAAATCCGCTACCCCGTAGAAACATTGGTTCGATCAAAAGGTTATCAAGAAAATGTCATTACTTTTCATGCACATGTCGGTGATTGTAGGTAATCATGTCATCTACGTCGTTATCAAACTGTCAAGGTTTTGTGTAAAAAAGAGGTCACTTGTACGACTCGTAAGATTTGCTAACAACAGTAACTGCTTAAGTTTATTTACTGAGAATATTCTCTGAATGCGTTGTCATTAAAAAATATTGACGTATAAACATCCGTATGTACAATAGAACGTAAAATTCCAAAGGAAAATTAGAATCAAATTAAGCCGTCGAGACGTGCGATGTATTTTTATTCGACAGACTGTTTATTATTCATTTTTGAATTATGAACATTTTCCATATATTTTCTTGTATCCTGTAGACTCGCTGTATATAACTTACAGATATACTGCACGCTTAGTATCACTCTGCATAATTCCTTAGCAACATAATTAGAAATGATTCTATACAAACGCTTTTCATAATCCATTTTAATGAGATCGCGTTGCGTTAAAACCGGTTGTCAGTCGCTGCGCTACGCATAGCAGAATCGCTATTAATTGCGCAAATAACAGCCAACGTTCATCGCACGCGGCAAATAATGCGGATTTCCAGTTTATCTGAGTGTGTACGCAGTTTTATTCCTATAACAAATCTCGTTTTTACAGCATTAATATTAATGTTTTCTATAGCGAGAATCGTAGTTCTTCACGTGCTCTTTTGATGGACACGTTTACATCGAGTGCATATCCTCGCGTCTTCTGAATTGTACTTGTACACACGTATAAAAGTACCCGTGGCTTTGCTTTAAATTCGCTCTTTCTGCGAAGTATAAACGATTTCCTGAAAATAGTCGGAGATTTGTAGCAGCGAACTTTTTGTTTGACTTGCATTATTTATACTTTTACACTGATATTTTTCTATAATAATAAAAAGTTCTATATAAAACTAAAAAGTTTTTATTTAGATTTGTGACCAATTCCATATACCATTTTACTTTTGCACACTTTTGCCTCAGCATCGATAAGAGGATGTTGAACTTGGAAATAGATCTATTCATAAAACACGTGTTAAGTATCCTTATTGAGAGTACTATTAAGCCAGTTTATTCTAAGATTATTCAAACTATTAATGTACTAGAGCGAAATCCTAGTTTTTACTTTGTTGAGGAAAATGTGACTGAAGTCATTTGAGCTTATTTTAAACCGTTATCGATGTCTAAATTCTTAGTATTATCTCTTCTATGGATCAGCAATTGTAAAGCACATGTTTAAAAATGGTATAGAAAACGTGAGTTAATCTTCGGTAATAAATGGTTGAAGCGTTTACGATGCATCTTTATGTGAATCCTTGCCTTGGATAAACTGCTAGATTATAACTAAATCGATGTTACAGATTTTTCCTCAACAGTTAATTCGACCATGCTCAAGTTTTTTTCTTGGTAGAAGCAGTACTCAAACTTAAGTTCTTTTATTAGTTTCTTTAAAACCTTCTTGAGGAAACAAAATGCAAAATAGTTTTCCGCAAGTTTCCCGTTTTCGTATCAGCTATAGTTAAGTATTGTTAATTATACTTAAGTGCCAATAAAATGTTTATAATAGCTGAAACATCAAATAATGCGATTCAAAATATTTTTCGCAAAACTATCGGTAGATAAGTATAATTTACTTGACAAAAAAGAACAATAATTTTTATTTACTCAATAATCTATAGAAAATTAATTAAGATTATGGTGGTATTGAATTTGAAAGTTGAACTTGTCAACATCGCGATTTTCTCGGTGGTTTACTGATATTGCTCAAACTACTGCCTTGAACTTTCTATGATTAGCCTTATAATCATTCGAGCGAGGAACAAATAATGTGGTGCAATTGAGTTAAAAAATGTTATCGGCTGTTAACTATTTCGAGTTAAATAGTTCAGTTTAGTATTTAAAAAAGTATAGTCAACTGATAAGGGTGAACTACAATGGTTGTGTTGATTAACTTGAAAACGTTGATAACGTTCAAAAACGTCGTTATATATTCGAACGTATAATCAACCATTACGTATATAGGCGATCAAAAGCCAAAAACAGACAAACAAAATACCAATTATTTGTATTGTACTTTCGATAAATTTCCATTGTAATTCTATTGGAATAAAAAGAAAAGCTAAATTTAGTTTGAAATATAATTTAAAATAGATTAAATTAAGAACTCACATTCAAAATACACTCATCTGGCTATTTAAAATAGTACTATTAATTCGTTCATTAAGCTGAGTTCACGCATCGTCGCATATATATATATATATAACTGCCACCGAAAATTCTGGCAACCATTATTCTCTTCGTCTCGGGTCAATCTTGTAAGCACACGCACACAGCGTCGCGTAGGTTCATAACGCTAATCAAGACATGTACGAGCGCACAATACGCTCGTAGCTTAAACGATGTCTTTGTACCGCCTAGAGACATCTTCAAAATACCTTTTAAAAAGCTGTCTTAAAAATATCTTTTAGAAGGTAAAAGAAAAAAAGGATCTTTAAAAAGAGATGGTGTTTACTAAACTTTTTAAACCGACGAACCGCGTACTAGCGCGCGCACTCGGTTGACAGTGTATGTGTTTCCGGCACCGATTGAATTCTCTGCAACTGCAGTAGCAGTGCTCGGTGACCTTTGACCCCGCGATTCCGTTCCGCAGAGGACGCAGCAACGCGCTGATCGATTTTTTCCATAACTGCACGGGTACAGAGATTCGGCCTCGTGGTCGTAACGACGGTATAGAATCGGTTGTAACTGGATCGAGCCAGTAACGCAGTTCCCGTGCGCATGCGTCGTAGATATAGGATCGTGCACGGAGGATTTTGTATAGATACTTACTCATCGTGCGTATGTCTGATCCTTTGCGTGAAGTAGAGAAAAATGATCACTTGGCTACTTGTAGTTCTTATAGTTAGGGGGCATTGCTGTGGTGTTGTTACTGCTACGCAGTTCATACGCGATTTTGAATTTCACATGTCACACGAGGTTTTTATCGTATATGAATTCGGTCACGGTTGGATTTACTTTGCTGTTCCGCGGTACAATGACTGGACAGATTCTTTTTTCGTAAATCTTCCTTTCCTGGGTGTGCCATAGTAGCGTCGCAATATAGATGTATAAACTCGTTTTTGCAAACAGTCGGAAGCGCTTATTAGCCTCCAATTCCAAGAATATCCTGAAAATGAGATTCTTCATTTTTACGGATAATTGTTCAGTGTGCTACCACCAGTCACGCCATTGGAATTCCAGCTTTGCGTACTCACTTAATTTTTCTTGCAGAGGTTTATACATTTTTGTATGTTCGTTTCTACGAATCACGTTGATCACGTGTGATATTTTTGCGCGTTTGGAGAAAAATTCCTGACTGATCGATGGCATGAAATTAAATCCAAAAAGACTGAGTAATAAGTATAGCATTAAATAGACACATTTTTTTTTATGAATTTTTTTGTATATAATGGCAGAAAAGCAAACGTTAGAGTCTGTTTACCCACTTATTATGATCAAGGTGCAACAGAAGTACGAGAAATTATTGCCGGCCAATGCGGTGGGAAACAATGGTTACATAATGTGCAATCTAGGTCGATTTATTATCACGCTAAAAACGTTACAATTAGCATTCGCAGATTAAAAACTCGTAAGATTTTCCGTTGTAAATTGCATCGACGTGCTTTACGTTTAAGAATGAACACTTAACTACTGACCAAATTTTTTTTTTTACTTGTCGTTACACCAATAAGTTAATTAATAAGACACTATATCTAAATAATAGCTCAGTTATCACCACATTGTATATATATATACTCTTTATATGACCCGATGAAAAAATCGCTGAAACGAAGTTGTGCCCTCTGAATCATCACAGCTACACGGACACACATATATACTGTCATTGCAACGAATCCCATATCTCGGCATACGCGGTCTATCACTGCATGTATAATAATCACAGAGTCCCGTGCCACGTATAGCAGCAGCAGCAGCATTGCGCGCTTAATTACTAATCAAGCCACATACACACATATATATATACATATCGCTCGCTTTTGTCTCAATCGAACGATTTCCCGGCGACCTCCTGGCTGGTCTTCGACACCGAGTAGCATCCTTGATGGTCAGCGCACGCGATTTGCTTCACGGTCTTGAAAAAGCCCGCTCGTGCATGTATACATGTATATGTGTGTATACGCTTCCGCGATTGAACTCCGTTTTGGACTTTCGATGCGGTTTGCGTTTATGAATAAAAATTGACGAGTCGTACGAGATGGGAATTAAGCGGCGCTCAATGGTGAAGCGCCAATTGAGAGGAGAGTGGACACTTGTTTGCATTATGTAATGACAAGCGGTGGCTCGAGTACGTCTATGTATATATATATATACGTATATATACTGACAATTGAATAATGCCGCACGGTTTTCGTGTGTAATTTTTTTTAATAATGATTAAGGTGCTCGGATTTATTGAGATTTATGTTGGAATTAATTTGTTATTTTATATGTGGTTTGTCATAATCATATTTGTTTCAATATAAAAAAATTATACTAAAGAATGTATTTTATTTATTTTGTTTCAGGATGTGGTCGATCAGAAACGGCCCCAATTTGACAGTAACGTCAGCAAGTAAGTGTTTGAAACTATAATGACTTTGTTTTTTTCTCTACCGTTATTACGATTGATTTCTTTTTTTTTTTTATTTACTATATCATAAAGATAATGTTCACATTCAAATTTTTCGTGTGCAATAATTTTTTTTAAAGTATACCTATTAAACATTTGACGACATTAAAAAAAAAAGAAAAAAAATAAACGAAAGAATTTCCGAAAGTGTCCTCGCAAACAAGTATCATAAATCTGTCAAAATTGAAATAAGCGAACGACCTACGGTAGAGAAACTATAACTGCGTGCGCAAACGAAAAGCGCGGAAGTGATTCGAAAGTAAATACTATACATTGCACGCTTTGTGTCCTCGCAGGTATTCGTCGAAGGACAATGCAAACGGAGTCTTCGTCGTTGAGCTTGAGGACAAGAGGAAAAGCGCAAAGGGGGAATTCGAAGGGGACTATGATCCGTACAAGCAGCGTGAGGTTCAACACCCGACCACGTAAGTTCAATGTGATCAACTACATACACATGTAGCGTCATATATATAGAAGCGCGCACATTTTTTTTCCCTTCTATCCGTTGATCTTTTACGATTGCCTATACGTTTTCGCCATTAGCCATATATTGTGCGTATGCGTAGATGAACGCGCTCATTTGTTGTAAACATACTAGAAGAATAATTATTGCGGTTTCAAAGTATAACTTTTTGCGTATACGTATGAGTTTTTGCAAGGTCTCGTATAAGTACTCCAGCTTCTGTAACTGTGTTATACCGTGGAGTTCTTTGCATTGGAGTTATTATGTAAAACGTGGAAGTTCCGGTGGGAAAACATCAATTAATAATAATAATAATAATAATTTTTCGTGTTATTAGCCGGACAGAATGGTATAGCAAAAATATCGCGAGTTTATTGTAAAAGAATCTCATGCGCACCTGACTTATCTGACGCTCGTAATTTCTTTCGAGATTTTATTATCAGTAATTATTGTACGATATTATCGTTTAGATTTATGTAAATGCTTTATCTTATTATTACGTCCAGATGTCGTTAAAAAAAACTGCAAAGCATGATTTTGATAAATTTTTATAATTAAAAGGCTCGAGTACATTTAAAATTGTAAAATAATGCGCTATAAATTTTCTCGAAGAACCGTTTGATTAACATATTTCCAAACTTGTTAATTTTTCCACTGCACATGCCTTTTGTGTGAAAGAAATAATCAAGTAGAAGTTGAAGCTTGAAACTGGTTTGTAGGCATAAAAAATATTAAAAATGTTATTCAATACATCCCGCGTTTAAACATGCTATTGAAAATTTTAATGCAGTTATTAATAATATAATGAGTTAAAATTAACAAATGATAAATTTCGATTTTATTAAATTAATTTTAAAGGGCTTGGTAAATGACATAATAATTGACCTTATTCATACACGTTATAATAACTCGTTAGTTTTTTTTTCTCGCGATTATGACTGGCTACATCCATCGGTATATTTCACTTGTCAATTATGATTGCATCTTATTCACATCTTCTACACGAACCATTAATATTCATCCTCTTGAAGAATGCATCGAAGGAAAAATTCCTTTAATGATTTACATAGCTGTACTGTAATCATACACAAGTGCTAACGCGCGTGCAATAAATTATGAACCTCAAATATAGAAAACATCTCTAAGGGAAATACACACGCACGTGTGTACCTCTGTATAGACACCAGCTGATAAGAACGAAAATATGAATCTTGATCTGTGACAGTCTCTCGACGCATTAGATTAGCAACTCGTAGCTTTCACGTCGTCATAGTGACTTACGTAAACGCGCGTATAATATTGCTTTACTTTCCTCCGTCTAGGCGGTCACGGCGTCGGCGAGCCGCGGATTTTAATTGAATTGTTCGACTTTTTTCACGCCGCCCGTTACATTCCAGCGTAAGACCGTTTTTATCGCCCGCGCGCTCAATTTACTGTTAGCTTTGGCTTTTAGCGCTGAAAGTGAACGCGCTAACAGACCAGTAACTTGCGGCTAGCAGCGTGCCAAATTCCGATTCGCCAAATGGCATATGTATATGCACGAATTTTTCCACCATCGTTAATCTAATCTCGTTTATGAAATGTACATCAATGGTATATCCTATTTGATGAATTGATATACCCGAATAAAAATAATGTTGATTGATTTAGACATTTAGACAGCTGATTCATTCACAATTTGTTGTAGAAAAACGTCGATGCTAAAGATATTTATTTGTTGTTCTACAGATTCTCGGAGACCCTGTTCCATCTGTTGAAAGGCAGTCTGGGTACAGGTATCCTGGCGATGCCAAAGGCGTTCGAGAACTCCGGTTACGTGGTCGGTGTAGTGGGCACGCTAATTATCGGTCTGCTCTGTACCTATTGCATACGAGTTCTAATAAACTCCTGCTATGAATTGTGTAAGCGGAGAAAAGTTCCATCAATGACTTATCCTAGCACGATGCAGGCAGCCCTCGAGGAAGGACCTCAATGCCTCCGAGGATTGTCCAAGTATTGCCCGTAAGTATCAAATGTTTTATTACTACTGTAAATCATGTTTGTTTCTCCATATATGTGGAAGTAAGCCGTAGGATGCGAACTTAAAAATTTATGACTATGATATACAGTTGGAGCAAAACAAAACGTTGTTTAAATATTACTTGTCAGTATTCTTTTGTTTGTTGTTTATTAGTTGAACAATTGTAAGTGATAAATCGTACTAATTGAATAGGTTGCTTCCGCTTCCGTATCTCCTTGTTGGCACCTTTTATTTTAAGCCGCACGTGAGTTGAATCGAAACGATCTAATATTTGTATACAGCTTTAAATGGAGTGATTTATTTTGTAACGCGTAAATATAAACTGTTGTGATTATTTTCTAAATAATTCAATATTTTAATTCACGACAATTTAATTAATATCAAACACAATTCATTATTTAAAGTTATATCCATAGTAAAGATTCAAAAGATAGAAAAAATAAATAAATACGAAAAAAATAAAATCATCTAGACTCAATTTATTAAGATGTCTATACATAAAAGCAGCCGATGTTTGATACGCATAAACACAGAAGTTTTTTCCCCTGTTTTTATTAAAATCGAATAATTTTTAAAATGTCGTAACAGACTAATGAATATTCAAAAGTAGCGGAATTTTCTGTTAATCAGTACCTTGATGTTTATTATCAATGAATAATTAGAGGAAGTCGCGTCGAAACTTTTCCATGCGCGCTTTCTCGCAAGTATTCCACTAGGTAAATCATTAAAAGAACTTGTATCGATTTATTACCGTCTTAATGTTTACTCCCGATAACGCGCACATTTCTTTCTTTCAAATCCTTTTTTTTCTCTCTCCGTTTTTAAATACACCTGAACGAAATGCAAAGCTATTAACCCAGCGAGATAACGAGCCTCGCGCCTTTCTCGATCGGCATATTATTAACGATCGTCGATGAGTCTATTATTACAAAGTAAATAACTCAACTGTAAAGGCGATATAATGAAAAAAATTCCCTTGTTTTTCTTTTCCAGGCACATTGTCAATACCTTTCTGATGGTCTATCAAATGGGCACCTGTTGCGTCTACACGGTATTCATCGCCGAGAATCTAAATAGGGTAAGCTTTATTTATTTATATATCTATATATCCGAGCAATTGGAAGAAAAATCGCGATTGCGAGCGTATATGCGTAGTCAAGTCGCTTGCGGAGAATGATTATGTGGGTCAGGGAAACGTACGCGTCGGGAATGTCCGAACGCGTATAGCGAATTAAATAAAAAGTCATTATATCCTCTACGCGCAAGGAATAACGTCAGAAACGCGAGTGAACGACGCGTTCAACTGCGATTTTTCCGCTTTACTATATTGACTCCCTAACGCGCATGTGCGTAAGTGTTGCGGCGCATTGGCATTTCCTGGGACACGGGAAAAGTTTATTCGTGGTGTTACGATGTTTGCACGCTAAATTTGTTCCTGACTCGGCGTCTAGCCGACTACGCGGTTTAGGAAACGAAATGAATTCGTAGGCGGCTATAGTGGAATTTAAGAAATCTGCGGTCAAATTAGTTCCCTAAACCATTATGAATGTAACTGATACTTTTTCAAGTAATTATAACTTTATAATACAATTAAATTTATGTTCAATCGTACATGTAATTTGCATTGAATAAAATTAAGAATTTATTATGATGTAATAACCTTTCAAAATTTACTAAGAAAGTAATTGACACATTCTTTACATTGATAGCTCGCGATAAATGCAGTAATAGTCATGTACTAAAAGAAATTTAACGATTTTATTAAAACCTTTAATTAGTATTGCTTTACTCAATCTGTCACACAGGGTTAGTTTCATTAACGAGTTTGATTTTATTCGCGTTAACATATATATATATATAGCTTCCATCAAATGCCTCGTCCTGTTTGCATACATTTATTCGTCGATACTGATCTTTTCAATACGTTTTGCTCTTCTATAAAAGCAAGCGCGGAGGCTGGAAAATTCCGTCAAAAGAAAGAAAAAGCCACGACGTCGACAGCTACACTGCCGTTTATAAATATCTCGGTGCCATTTCAATCAGCTTTTGATTAGTAATAACTGGCATTTAATTCATTTCACATTTTTCAATAAAGCAACTTGATTACTTAGTAGCCGTCGCTAATAACGTAAGTTTGTCGTTCGCAACGTCTGTTTGCAAACAAAACCTTTTTTTAGACTTTTTGTAAACATGGTAAATTGATTTGTCTATAGTTGTTGGAATGTACACACAATGAAAGTGGAGTTGTGACAATTCTTAATAAATTATGTTTAAATAAAAATAACTAAATCATACATTTATTATAGTATTAATTAGTCTTGAATAAATTGCCAGAATAGTTTTATTATATTATCGTGTAAAAATAAAATTATTTTCACAATATATATTTCATGGTTTGACCGTGTTGTTTAATGGTTTACAGGCGCTGGAAGAATATGTTACTTTGGATAAGAGGTACTACATGTTGGCAATATTGCTGCCTCTCATTCTGATCAATTGGGTGCGAAACTTGAAGCTTCTCGCGCCTCTGTCGACCATTGCCAATGGCATCACGTTTATCAGCTTCGGTATTATTCTGTACTACATCTTCAGAGATCCCATCACCTTAGAAGGCAAAGAGAAATTCGGTCCAGTGAGCAACTTCCCACTCTTCTTGGGTACCGTTCTGTTCGCCTTGGAGGCTATTGGTGTGGTACGTATTACTTATGACAATTCCTCACATAGCATATAATTCTAAAATTCTATGTATTCTCTTTACCTCTTATTAATTTACGTACTTTATGTTATCTGTAGATCATGCCTCTCGAGAACGAGATGAAAAAGCCAAAAACCTTCATGACTCCCTTCGGTGTTCTCAATATCGGTATGGCCTTTAACATGATTCTATACGTCAGCATTGGTCTGTTTGGTTATCTTTGGTACGGCAAAGGTGTTGATGGTACCATCACTACGAATCTGCCCAAGGAAACTCTAGCTCTCGTCGTTCAAGTCCTTCTCGCTATTGCTATCTTTATCACTCACTCGCTCCAGTGCTACGTCGCCATTGACATCTCATGGAACGAGTACATCTACCCCAGAATCAAGGACTCCGCATCTCCACGAACTATTTTCTTCGGCGAGTATTTCCTGCGAACGGGAATCGTCATCATCACATGTAAGTGTCAATCTCTACTTTTATCTAAATCTATTTTATCAATCAATTAATCTAATGAATGGTATAAATTAAGATATTGATCATTAATCAGAAAAATTATTGTCAAAGTATCAAATTGTTTCAAACATTAGCTTATAGGACTTATAATTTGAATGAAAATTGGAATAGAAATGTAGATCAAAAGTTAAACGATTTACTGATAAACAAGTTAAAACTGCTCAATATGTTAAAGTATGTCACGTATTCTTAAATGAGTGTCGCGTGTCACGGTTAAAGTTAATTGACATAGTTCAAGGCATGTTATAATAAACATTTTATCGACTGGAATAACAAGTACTTTGATAATAACACATAATAAGAAAATTCATTGACAAGCATCAATCAAAACAATTAGTGTGCTAACGAGTCTATCATTAAATTTCTTTATTGCGTGAAAAAGTAATCATTCAGCATCGATATCAGATCAACCATACATTCGATTTATTTCTTCAAAATATCAAAACAATGTATAACGTGTCCTAACGTTTTCGCTTCTTTTGCTTACAGTCCTACTGGCCGTTGCCATCCCCAAACTCGAGCTCTTCATCTCGCTGTTCGGTGCTCTATGTCTTTCCGCCCTGGGTATCTCCTTCCCGGCTGTCATTCAGACCTGCGCTTTTTGGAAGGTGAGAACAGGCCGTGAGCGCGCTTTCCTCGCCACCAAGAACATCGCCGTCTTTCTCTTCGGTTTGCTCGGCCTCGTCATCGGTACCTACACAAGTTTGGAGAAGATCATCGTTGAGTTCTCGGAATAAAATCGTCCGGTAACATCCATCCGGACGTTGAAAGAAACTGGCGTTGAATTCCCGAGGCAACATTAGGAAAAACGTTGTCGATCGATGTAGATGTCGATTGGCTCACTGTGAGCAACAGCGGGACAACAGCAAGGAACAAACTGATCAGCGAGCAGTTCGGTATACCGTCTGGACGGGACACCGAGGCACGTTGCTACAAGAGTATTTCCGGTAGTGAACACTGGCTTTAATGCGCAATTATTCTTTTTATTTTTGCATATATGTTGTGCATTAGTACGCATATACGCGAACAGTGGAAACAGAACAAACACGCTACTAGTCCATAAGTCGAGGCGACGGGAATTGTCGCTGCCGGTCCTTGGATTAAGTTTATTTATTGACATGCGTTTCTTTTTTAATCGACCCATGAGCTCGTGACGTGTTCATTGACATAAATGTACAACACAGCGAGAGTGCATTCATTGGAAATGTACGCACAATCTCAGATGCTGGCACCGCGTAACGAGAGTATTTCGAAGAAATTGATACTGTGAATGAATTGTTTAAATATGAATTTCGACGCGAGTATTTATTCACGCAGATTTTTTATGAAAAATTCATTAACAGATTTGAGAGCGATTTAATTATTATTTTGGAGAAGGTTCTTGGACAGACAATAACCAAAACACAATATTAGTAACATTATAATAAATTATATAAACAAAAAATGGGACCAAATCATTAATCGTTGAGGATGTAAAAATATCTTATACGTTGGTTCCAATACTTTTATATAATTCATAAATCAAAGTTTTTTAAATTGAAATGATTTGTTTTGAAAGTCTTGACGTATGCAATTCAGTTTATTTTTATACACGTGATTCAGATTAATTTCAGATATATATCAATACAGCTGTAAAAATGATACTCTAAGGTATTTGTCAGCAATCGTTACTCCTAGCGGGGAAAACACCTCGAAGCCTTATGCGCCAATAGCGAAGACCGCCAACTGCTAATAGCTGTCAAAATAAAAAAAGATTCGGTAACTCTTGCCAGATCCCGTTGCGGAAAGTTCCCGTCGAGGAATTTTTTGCCACTGGGCGCTTTTTGCAAAAACCAAACGAACGCATTCTTGGCACTTCCATCGCTCTTTATTGCGCTTGTTATTCAAGCACCTGCAAAAACGCACAAGCACATAATGAATGGAAAAAAAAATTATATTACTTACATACAATGATGCGTTTCTAAAGCGATAATCTGTGTTCCAACAATGTGTTCTATCATGACTGCAAAACTAGGAAAATATCCAGTGTGGTGTGTTAGAATCCGTCGCGTGCAAAGGAGTATCGATTTCGCGTTGACATCGATGCATGCAAGCACTCGACATTTTAAAAATAACTGGCTTTCGCTTAAAAATAAACGCAGAGCGATGTTTCGCGCGCGCTCGCGGGAAGTGCCAGTGTCTGAGATTAGTTACCTTAAGAAGCCGTTAATGATGAAAACTTTAAGGAAATTGTCTAAAGCGAATACAATTCATTTTTGCACATCGCTTCGAGCTCTTTTTCCATGATATTAAGTGCCATGGATCGTAAGATTTCAGTGCTTCATTCATGAACACGCATTTTAACGTTGTAATATTTATTCGCAAGAAGACAACTTAATTTTATTTGTAAGTCATTGGCTAATTAATATGCGAAAATTTATTATTAATTATACACAAATAATGTATCGAAATAGCGTACGAGTAGGTAATTATTTTATATTTTTACAATTATCAAGTATATATCATTTTAGTCGTAAAATTATTGTGCTCAAATTTTTCCAAATCTTGAGTCGATTGACTAGTATTTGACTCTCTGATGGTATTCTTATTGTTGCCATTAATGCAATTTAAGATTTTTCGCAGTAATTATTTACGAGTTCCTAATAGCGCTGATAAGAGTGTAAATAGACATACACTAAAGTAGGGAACCTCTTAAGTGCTGTCAAGGTAAAAGACACGTTGTAATGCTTTTATAAAAGTTACGATTGTTCATTGAAGGAGCGAAAAATTTCACTGATTTGAAAATAAAAGTAATTTAAATTTTTTCAGTTAATAATATATTTTATACATTTTTTATACTGTAATATTTCAATTTATAGTACAGATCGAGCATAATGAGAATATTAAATTTATCGCTCTTTGAAGAAAAATCGAAAGATTATTGTTAAAACTTCGTTGTTTTTGTACAACGCGCTCAGTTTGATTGCAAGCCGATATTCGGTGATTGTAAATAGTTTTGAACAATATTAATTATAAATGATCATTTCATTGTAATGGCAATCATATAATGATGCCAATATTTCGCCGCCTGTGATAACTATCAATGTGTTATTTCCGTGTTTTGCAGGCAAACACTAATGATACTTGTACATTTTGTAAATATGTGACTTTAATCACGAAATAATATTATTTAATAAAGTAAACATTCTATATAAAGCTGTTGTACTTTTTTCCCTATCATCTATAATGCTCTAATATTTAGTTATTATACTATTAAAAAATATAATTGTAAACAGAAGGTATCCGATGAAAAATTGATAATAGTACATTGTGTAAGAAGAGAGTAAAGTGGCAGATTATTCATACGAACAGTAATCACCCGAGAGAAAACTCGTCTTTACTCTCATGTTGTGTATAGACCTTTACTTACAATTCAACTGTAGCTGTTTTATTTAAAACATTATTTTTAAATATGCTGCAGTGTTCACGGTGTCCAGTTAGTTTATTTTCTTTTATAAAATAATAGAATTTTTTGATTTACCGCTGGGCATTCAAATACTAATCGTTCAATTCATTTTATTAAAGAAAATGACGCTATTTTGATTTTTAATAATAAGGTTCTTAAATTTAAATCATGAAAATGTTACTGGTAATGCTGGATTAAAAGAACAAAGCGAGGATGGCTGTTATTCTATAAAATTGGAACAAAAACTTACGAAATTATTAACTAATCTGGGTGTTTAGTAGTATTTAATAGACACGAGTATGTTTATTTCACAAAACCAACAGAAATTGTCGATTAGAAAGAAAAATTGTTAACTCGCCTGTTAAGATCGACAGAAAGTTCCTGAGAGTTCTTGATACGTACACTATTATTTGGCCCTGCAAAAACCAACTTCTTGTACCCATCTAGCGTGAAATTAGTACATCATACTTCGGACCTTTTTCTTAAGATTTAATTTAAGGATCCCCTTCTTTTACCAAATACACAGCTTTTCAGGGTCATTTCTAATAAATGAAAAAATAGGGAATCTTCACCTTCCGTAGTCCGCAAATCCCACGGATCAATTAGGTGAAAAAATAAGATTTCTTCCACCTACATGGTGGTGGTGGCTCTCTTTGGCCGAATAATATTACATGATTAAAATATTTTTCGAGAGCGATTATGATTCTTAATATCTCCAAATGACCTTTCTACAATAAATGCAGTTACTTTATCTTTAGTTTCACCAGTTACAGAATCTTTTATTGGTACTTATGCAAAAACTGTCATAATTTCAGCAAGTCCTCCATTTGAGATCCAAATTTTACTGCCATTAAGAACATAATGTCAACTATCAGCAGATTTTACAGCTTTACTACGAACAGCACCAGCATCTGAACCACAACTTGGTTTAGTGAGGCAAAAGGTAGCCATATCACCATTGCAAACTCTAGGAAGATATTTTTGCTTTTGTTCTGGAGTACCAAGTAGTATTATTCCCTTAAAACCAATACTTTGATGAGCACCCAAAGTAATATCCACTCCCAAATCATTGTGACCAACAATTTTGACTAAGCGTCCATACTGAGTGTTATTAAGACCAAGACCTCCAAGGTCTTGGGGTACCTGTATACCAAATGCTCCAAGTTTCCAAAGCGATTTCATAGCACCTTTATCAATTAAATTAAATAAATAATTTTCATCATTTTTAAAAGGATCATTAACTTCCTCAAAGAATTTTTCAAGTGGATCAATGAGCATTTTCAAAGTTTCTTCTTGCTCTTCATTTAAAGGTTGAGGAAAAGGAAAGACTTGATTTGTTTGTACTTGACATCGAAACATATTCATTGTAAATGATTGAGATTCCTTAACCGATGATTTTCCATCAACTGACTTTTCAACTTTAGCTGTCTTTGCAGCTGCTTGTGTTATCTAGCTATCCTTAACCTACATATCGATCCCGATCCCTGGCCTCATGCTCTCTCGGGGAGATGAGTGGTCGAAAAGGAGAGGAAAGTCTGATAAGACTTATGGTATAGGCGCGAGCAGTGATTTAAGGAAGTAGGCCAGAATCTTAGGTTATCGAATGGGTCCAAGAAAGATAGGTAAGAATCTCAGTAGTTTACTTAAGCCTAAAAATGCCTCTTATCGAAACTCTTACCTACATTTATCGAAATATTTATCGAAACATTTATCGAAACATTTATCGAAACTTCTGTAGAAACTCGTTGATTTTGTTGTATACTTGGACTTTGTTGGAAATCGTAGTAAAGATATCTCTCTCCTAAAGCCCCAGATTCTTTTTTGATGGACCAATGAATTTTTCGTCTAATGTCCAAAGATTCTGGTCTGTTTTTTTTTCTCTTTTTCGCATTGTCGTTGGCGAATTGAGAAGGAGTAGAGAGACGTCTTAGAATAGAGGAGACATCAAGTCACAAATCCGTTGTCAAGGCTTTTAGCATAATAGTTGTCGGTGCTAAGAGTTTGGGTGAAGTAAGGAGTTCGTACGTGATCTCTCAAACGTGATGCACACCCTTCTCTATTAAAAACAAACAAAACAAAAAAATTCCGAACGCAATTGTCGGTGTCACGGAATCGGTCCAAGATATTATTCGTAGTAGTTCGCGAAAGTCGTAATTATCGTGTTACCAAAGGAATTAAATTATTAAGTAGATCTTACGATGAGTAGGATCCTCTGTAGTTATTCTAAGCAGAGAAGTTTAATTGAATATTGTTAAAACTTGTTTTATTGAATCGTACTTATTCAAACTTTTTTTTGTAGTAATTATAGTAATCGAGCCATTTTGTAGATAACACGTACACCCTAAATGATACATAAATTCTCGTGCTACTCATTGCAATTGATGCAAATGAAAAGTGATCATTGTCACCAGTGGGATTATGGAGTAGGGTGTCAATGGTGAAGTAAGGATAAAGCAACCTTAAATGTGAACGGTATTATATGAATAAAAGATAGATCAAGGTATGCCAGGCTGCACATGAACGCGAAAAACGTACATTAACCGTAGCTTCAGCATTTTGAGTAGGTAGGCTATCTCGTCTATTACGGCTCGAAATAGTCATGATTGCTTACCAGAGCGAGCGAATATCAAAGCATAGATGTTCTCTACGAAAGATACATTTTTTTGTCGTTGTTAGCACTTTGAAAGATACTCTACAAAATAAAAGTAACTTTATAGTTTAGCATAATTAGTAGTGTTAGGATTATATTACCTTTTGTTTCTAAGATGCTGTGCGTGGCATCATTATCGTTAGTTTAGCATTATTAGTAGATTTAGGATTATATTTTCTTTTATTTGTAAGATGAAGTCAAAAAGTTTGTTATTTAGATATAAGAGGACTTTCGCCCTTCTTTGTGTTTACTTACGAACATTACTACTATTTATTATTAAAATTTTTAGACCAGAACATTGGCACTCTTATTCTTGAACGTGAGAATTTTCACTCTAAAGCTCTTCAATTTTTTCAATATTATCATTACAAATCATCACGTATACTCCAGAAACAGAAAGTTTTTGCTAATATTTGATGATTTTTTTCAACGAAAATAGTAAATATTTAGATTTCAGCTCAATAACGCCAAATTAACAATATTATTAAAAATATAGACTTTAGTACGGTTTGAAACAATTTAAAATATTTAGACAGAATTAAGTACAAAAATTATTTCACTTTATTATATTTTTTAAACGCTTATAATCGATAAGGCCGAAAGAGTATAGAAAATCAAATTAGAATGCGATTAATTAGAGTACTGCTACATTAATTCTTGAAAAATTAAATTAAATCGAATGACACGTACATACACCTTATTATCTGTTACCCGTTCTACATGTGTGTTACAATTCACATATATACTCAGTGTCCAGATTATTCGTTCAAACCTATCTGAAAATAGTAATATTTTTACAAATATTTATTACCAATGACAAAAAATTATGAATTAGATATTTCTGTGAAAAGTTTATAACCTACTTCCACGTATTGAATGATAGATGGAAAACTAACAAAACTTTATATTAAAAAAGATAGACTGTAAATAGAATGTAACAATTATTTATAAGTATACTTGTATAGTTACTCTGCTACTATTTCAAATATAAAACGTTCCATTTTAAAAATTCTTTACGATTTCTGATTTTATTCAATATAGATAAACTCTGTTTTCAAATATATTTGATTTATAACTATGAAAAATAACTATAATTATCGATATAATTTTTGTATTGTAAAGATTTTCAAAGTTTTCGAAGAAAAGTGGTTTCGGGAAACACGATGTTCATAATGAGAAAAATTATCAATACCTAACATTTCATTTTAAATATTTGAAAAACTAATGTTTGTATTTCTTTAAATTTTGAGTCGATATATAAATTTGTTCTCGAGAAAAAATAATAATAATATAATATAGTCTTGTCAATGAAATTGGTTTGAAATATAAAATTAGGCCTAATAATGTTTCACCCTAAATTTTGGTCTAAGAACATTCGTAATAAAACTGTTAGATAAAATATAAATAATTATAGGCAAATTTATACATTAATTTTCACATTTTTGTTTACTGTAACAATTCTTATTCTGTTAGGAATAAGTTTTTCAAAAAAACATATTTAGGTTTTGTCATCTTTATTTCCGTAGAACATAAACATTCATTCTAAAATTATCATTAAAAAGTAAAAATTTCTATGTAAATGTTATAGTCACCGAATCGCAAATGTTTGGCCAACTGTTTACTGAATATTAAAAATCACGAAAAAAGACAATTTATGTAATTAAATATTCAAATAAAATATTCAAAGTTGTATTACTCATGGAATGTCAAAAAAATCACAATTAGTAAACTTGAACACCCAATCGATGTTGATTTGCATTGAGCATGCCTAGTGAATTTAGAAATCCTACAACTTCATTGGACCATTCAAGTGTAACCATCTAAATCATGCAATGGGATTATAGGATTTCAAAATTTAGTAGGCACGTTCTGTAGGAAACGATGCTCATTGAGTGTATTGGAAATTAAGGTTAGTTTACGTGTATGTAATATTTTGGTGAAAGTCAGGGTATATACAGGTTTCTGATTCGTCTGAATTACAGACTTAAACATCCGTAATTTTCATGCAAGTGACTGAGTCCAATAACGAACCTGGGCAGAGAGCCTGACATGAAACACAATAACTTGTATTACTCCGTTTTGTAATACACGTGCTTGATGCTCCATTCACTGATGTAAATAAGTACGCGTAACAGTGAAGTGAAACCACGCAATTCCGAAGTGTGAGTCTGCGCAGTCGAGCGCAGTATATCTATACATGTGCGTTTATCCTTGCTAGCAGAAATTCAAATCCAAGTGAATTAAATTTCTTTTTTAATTTTTTTCAAGTTTTCAAAGAAAAGTTTTATCTATTTTATAATTTAATTTTTTTTAGATGACTTTTCGGACTCTTAGCAGAAAATATTTTTGTTTGGAATTAACATTTGATATAATAGTAATATTAGGGTAGGAGTTGTTTATCTATTTTATTCATGGATCACCCACCAACTTTTTTGCTCCGCATTAATTTTTAGCCACACATAGAAAAAAATGACTAATAGATGTATGGGCTAATATAATAATAAACTGTATATCTTATAAATTTTATAATTTTTATCAAAATATTAATTTAATTATAAATGTAAGTAAATGGCATATAGTCTACTCAAAGTATTAAAAAAATTAGTTTGGGAAAAAACCTTAGAAATGAAAAATGAAGATATTATAAAAAACTGAAACATTGCAAACCATATTCAATTTTTAGTGAAGTCGAAAAATAAAAAAAAAATAACGTTGAATCATCTTAGGAAAAGGAGAACATATGAACATTCCAAAACAATCGGTGATACGGCTGTAGTTGAGCCAGTACATTTATAATGAATTCATTCTTATGGCTTTGTGGTTTTTATAAAATCATAATAACAAAAATGTTACATATTACATTTCCTTTTTTCTGACATATCAATACTCCGTACGAAAAGTAGCACGATTTAGGTTCTAATAAAGTTCTGTAAAAAAGTTGACATTGACACTTTTTATAAATCATATAGTACTATAGGTTTCGGTAAAATTACGTTAATTATTTTAAAACTAAAAATATTTCAAAAATAAAATTTTATGGCGATTTCGGTTTCTTCTTCATAAAATGGCTAGAAAAGGTTCAGAATGTATCAGAAATATTAGAAGATAGAAAATTTCATTACATTTATTTAAATTTTAAATAATATCAATTAGTAATCAATAAGAAGAGTTTATTCATACATAGAGGACATTTCTTATATCTCATTTTCACTTTATTTATATATTCAGATTAGAAATTCTAAGAATTTTTATGTCATGAAGTATGCAGAGGAAATGCAAGGTAAGTGTAATGTAAGTATTTTATTTAATATAGTATACACACGAATGTCTACGATTAGCACAAATAGTGATAAGATTTGAGACAAGTATTATCAACAGTGAAGATATACGAAGTTCAAACATATTTAAGAGGCTGGGATCTAGTCCAGCATATTCCCTCGCCTTCCGCTCGGGTGGCAATTTACACGAGATATAGACTGTCCGATTTTACTCCCGAGGAGCGTATACTATTTTTCCTCCCACCGAGGCCGAAAATGCCATATCCCCGTTTCGGAGCCGGGCGGGAGGAAAAATTATTTTTATCAAGATAAATACATAGATATGAATGCATTACTGCAACTTTCTGGTAATGAATTCAAGTACTTTATTGAGTTAAAATTTTTACTGTCTGCACCTTTTGACCAAGAAAAAAATCATAAATTTGGAACCATCTGCCAATCTGACAAATTTTACTAATGTTCTATTGTAATTCTTCGTAAAGAACCTACGAATTTTATTGATACATTGTAAAATGTACTAACGAATTATTCCCAGTATACCAAAGATTGAGTCGAATCCGTAATCTGGATCCATTCTTTTTAATTGCGTGTGAACCAAACAATATTACAGAAATGTAACTACTTTAGTATATATAAACTTCATGTTAATTATTTTTTTCAGTATTATTGGTTTTTAAATAAAGTATCTTACCAAAATAATTATGCTAATAAATTACACCGGCACACAAAAGTGGTCCGTTGTAGAAGATCGATAATCATTTCTTTTTACTAACTCTAAAAATTTCGAGGTGTCTCAATTTCATCATCAAAAAAATAATTTTTCAAAATTTAATTTTTTCTTTACTAATGATACTCTATAGTAGTATCATACCCTACATAATCTACTGTTAATGATCTGAATATCATTTTTCTTCTTCTAGAAATATTCAATTGAAGTATTCATGAGTTAGTATATCTGAAAAAGGAAAAATCATCTTTGGATGAGTACAAAATTTCAATTTTATATTTTTTAAAGAAGAAAAAAGGTGAACCATTCAAAATAAATCATTTTGTACGACATGATTAGTACTATATACAGTGTCATAACACAATGAAAAAAATATCTTTTTACACTGAAACTAAGAAAATCCTGGGATGATAAAGTAAAATTAAAGTCATATTTGAATTCAACGCGTGAAAATATAAAGGAATATGATTATTAGTCTTCTAAAACAGACCACATTATTATTTGTGTAACTGTGTTATTATTCATGTAATGGGCCACAGTACTAAATTTTATTCAACAAGAGAATGAAATAAGCCTTTGCCCGAGTATGTGAATTGAGTATTAGATCGAAAAAGTGAAAGATTAAGTCATTTCCGTGAGTTTCTATCAGAGTAAAGGAATGTAACAGTCCATGCACTCAAATGCATATGCGCAGTTTAACTTTGCGCAAGAAAATAACTTTTCCTCCCTAGAAACAAAGAGTTTTTTCCTCTCTTTTTTTCAAAAATAGAATATTATGCGTGTATTCTTTTCTCGTTAAATAATTTATTAGTCTGCCTCTATTTATGATTCCCTTTTTACGTTTTCTTTAAATTGTGTAGACTTTTTGTATTATTCCCTTTCTTTGACCGTTTTTTTCAAATTTTTCAACAGCTCCTTTTTATGTTTTCTTTCACTTTTTTTCTAATGCTTTTGAAGATTCGTATTGAACCCTGCATATAAAGTTTTATCTGATATTAATCTTCTAATAATTTGTACTGCCTAGTCCTTCTAATACGTCGAGAACTTTTATTCTACGGAATCCTCACATCCATACTTCTTGATTGGTACGTTCTGAATATAGATTTTACTTTTGTACTTTTAGGTTTATAATGAAATAATTTAATTTTCATTTTCTTTTTTATTTTTAATCTTTTAATCTTCTATTTTAGTGCTCAACATTTAAAAAACATTTTAAAGTAATGTTTATTACTAAATAGTTGTAAGAGAGAATCAAACGAATCGCAGGTGGCGCTACATTTTGATTACAGAGTAATACAGAACATTAAAATGCTTCTTCACTTTGTCACTGTAATTATATAAGTCATATAACTTAACCTGCTTTGATTGCTTGCGGTATTCATAATATTCTACATCACCCTATAATCAAAATATGCCGAAGGCTTATTACTCCCGGATTTCATCTAACGAAGCTATCATTTTTTTAATATACTCGACGTGACGTATAAAGATGAAAAAATTTTTCTGCCATGAGAAAAAACATGACGAATTGACGATAATAAAAAGAAAAATTTAAGAGTACTCCTTCAATTAAGTTTTATCGATCGAAACGTTGCATATTGTTTTGAAATAATATTGTTTCATAACAGACGGTCATCATAGTTTGTAAGACCATTAAATAGTTTATAAATCTCTACTTGGAAACGTAACTTTTGTAAACCAATTGAAAATTACTTTTGAAATGGGAGGGTAAAGATAATATCGACCATTAGAGACAGTCTTGGTGAGAAACTGTATTTTCACGTATGACCTGAAATAATTGAATTTAGGACATGGTTTGGAATACATTTTTTAAGACACCTTTTAATGTAAATTATTACTCATATTGATTGTCTGATACTAGCTAGTATCATTGAATTAGCAATCGATATATTTCCAAATGGCATTTGATCGATTGGAACACGTGGGCAACTAAGCCAACACAAAATCGAGGCTAAATGAGCTAAATTCCTTTGAAAACAAGAATGACATTTACGGCAATCTACCCAAGAGTAACCTAATCAAGCCCAGGCCGGAAACAAAGCACAGTATGCCCTACAGCCAAATCGGATGTCTGAGCTATGATGGCGAGAGAGCGGGTAATGTATGTACCTATGTATATACATCTCTTCCTCTGGTTCTCTCTCTCTCTCAGACCCATACAGATACACACGTACACCCATACATTAAAACACAGACACACGTACACAGAGTCTCTTGCTCTCTATATCCGCGAAATACGGAGCGCATAGAGTGCGCGGCCGCGTCACGTGACCCATCGTCCGAAAGCTCTGCTGCTCCACTCTACGCTCTGTGCGCGCGGCAGACGAGCGAGGGCGCATACCAGAGAGAGCTGCACCGCGCTCTCGTGTCCGTTGCAGTTTTATCCCGCACGCGGCTCTAGAGAGAACGAGAGAAGTTGCACAGAGAGCATCGCTACTGAGAGCACACACGGAGTCCAGAGAGAGAAAGAGAGAGAGAGAGTACAACGTCCGCGTCGACGACAACGACGACGACGCTACTTGGATTCTTTTCTCGTCGCACGCACGCGCGTACGCACGCACGCCGCCACCCCCGGTTGTTCGTATTATATACGTATAGCCACCGCCATAGACAGTGCACAGTAGCAGGCGCGCAGGCGTCATCTCTTGCTGTACCCTAGTTTGCGGCTGCCACCCTCTGCTCAAGCGCTGACATCGGTATCTTCCTTTACCGTTTTCCTGGATTCTCCGCCTGCTCTCCCGACGGATGTTCGGGTAGTTGGTGCCACTGCTGTGGTAGTTCGCCGGGGGCAACTGTGCGAATCGACGAGGGAGCGGCAAAGCCGAAACCCATGCGACTGCGTAGCTGAAATATCAGTAAGTTGGCAATATGTTGCGGTTCTTTCAATTTCGAGAAAATGTCCTTTAGGTCTTGCCTTGTTTGATAATATGGTATAAAGGTCTTTTTTAAATTAAGGGAAAACACGGCAATACATTTACTTAGTTGTTTTAAGAGTTAAAATTGAATATTGTTGATTTACTCAAAATACTTTAGTTGTAGGTCGTATATATGGACACTTACAGACAATTAAGTAATTTTTTAATAAGTGATTAATATGAATAGTACGATACGTATAAAATCAAAAGTAAAAAAATGTATAAATACATATTCGATACACGTATTTTTCCTATGACTAAATAAAACTCTTGCTAAGTCAGTGTAATTAAGATCAAGTAAATCTAAGGTCATTCATTAAAAGTGTTAACTGTTGTAGTCTCTCTGTAGTAGTACCAAATTTTGACGCATGAATGGATGAATAAGTAGATTCTGAGATGAAATTGTTCCTTAATTTATAGAACTAGGTCAGAAGAAGACAGATCATTTGCATCAGTATTATTGTTGAATTTAAGGTGATGTGAAGAACCGACATAATCGTAGAATTTCTGTATCTTTTGCTAATGCTAATAGTATTAAAATTATTTAATGAAATAAAAACTACTATGTCGGTAAATAGGAATCTGTATTTCTATGATTTTATCTAATTTTAGAATGAGTATATCCTATGGAAATGCTAATAGAACCACTCAAAAAAAATTTCTGAGATTACTGTTTACATATACAGAGCGCCAGGCAGATTAATTTTTCCAAATAAATGTTTCAATTTCAATTTATTAAATAATGAAATGCGGTTCATTTATGGTATCACATGGCCTTAAACAACCTTACTTCGATGTTTTAAACTTCGCGCTCAAATAAAGTGGATCTGAAATTTATGATTACTCATTTAGGCTAATATTTAGGAAAAATTTCTAAAAATAATTTTAAACTTATTTTTAAAAATTGAAAATACTGTAGAGAATAGCAACTAATAGGTACACTTGATTATTTTTAATTTTTTTCGCTAAACTAGGGTAATATAGAAAGAAGTAAAAAAATTTTAAAATGTTTGTCATTTGAAATACTTTGAATTTTTTAACTTATCAAATGAAAAGCCTTTGCAATATAAATAATTTTTTGGAATTTATTTCGTACCAATTATCTTATTCTTTAGGCCTATAGTTTCAACAATGAAAACACATACTTTCATAATTCTTAGGATGGTTTAATTCATTTGCTTGTTGTTCTTTTTAATCTCTAGCATTTTATACTGGATGAAGTCAAATTCATATATCTTCATTGTTGTGAAAAATATATCGACTTATGTCTACAGTCCAATTCAATAGATATCTTAATGAGATTTCTAATGATCGAGAAGACTCATATGTGACTTGCCTTGTTATACAAATCATATAGTTCCATATGAAGACAAATCTATTGTTTTTGCATAGTGTATAAATAATAATCCATTGAAAACTCATACGAACCGTTTTTTTGGAATTCATAAAGCTAACAAATATACTTAAAATACGTGTATTTCTCAATACGATTTTTTAAATCTACATGGGTCAATATTTTATTTTTGTAAAATTAATTTGTTTTTATAGCTATTTTTCAATATTCAAAAATTTATTTTCGATTTTTTTAATATTGAGACCAAATATTGTATATATATTACAAATTCTTTGTATGCACGATAAAATTCTCTATAATTAAAAAAAAAAAAGAAATCGATAGCTATATTTCGTCATAAGTTATTGATTAAAACGTAATATTTTGTAAATAGGTTATATTCAGTAATTAAAAAAAGATATTAACATCAATATTTTTTTGGGATAAAGGATATTGAGTACTATAACATACTAAATTTCTAGCTTTTTTATTCATTATTTTTGGAGACAAAAAATACTTTATAAAAAAAACTGATTTTCTTTGTCGTTGCATAACTAGAGTAAAATTTACTTAATCACTTTGAAATTCTTTGGATGGGTAGATTTTGTATACGGATCGAAACAGTTCTTTGGGCAACAGAATTGATCCATAAATTTCGGAGATATTTGAGGTTAAAATTTTTTTTACTTTTTTCTTAAATCGTAATTTCTCAAGAACGGCTCTAAATTACCTATCTTTTCTAATAAAAAATTAATTTTTAAGCTTTTACGGTTCTTTTTTTATTAATAAAAACGTAAAAATTGAAAAATGAAAAAAATGAGGTTTGTATGTTCAACATTACGAGAGTAAAATTGTCTCATTCGCTTCAAAATTCATTATACAGGTAGATTATTGATAGTTCTCGACCGAGTTCTTTTGGCAAAATGATTGGTATTTGCGAATGGATTCCATTGTGAACCTTTAATTAAGAATTAAAATTACAAAATCATAAATTACAAATGGAACAGCAATGAATAGCCATGAAACAAGTTAATATTTTGCATAAAATATTTCCAATTTTTGTCTTGAAAAATTTATTTTTTGAATTTCAATTTAATAAAAGGTTTTTTGTATGGGATTAATTTTTCACAAATTAGACTTGAAAAATATACTACTGATACGTGGTTTTCTCTCATGTTATATTTTTAGATTTAACATGAAAATATCAAGCACTAAAGTTATACATTTTATCAAAACAAAATTTTTTTTCATTGAACACTTTTGCTTTAGAATCTTTTCCTCTACAATTGGGCACAAAATCATGATAAAAAAAGGCTTGAAACATAATAGAAGCTTTATTATACGATAATCAAAAATTATTATTTGAAGTTCAACATTTTTCGTGATTGCAAAAATATTAGATTTTTTAGCTCAAACGTTTGGTTGTAAATATTTAAAATTTGCGTAATTACGTAATTAATATTTAAATTAAAAAGTTATCTTTCGATAAAAAAACTTAATCGATATATTCAAAATATAAAGAAATTTATTAGTAATTTGTTGATTATCAATTAGTACTACAAAAAGGAAATTTTTTATGGTGTCTCAAAAATTTTTAAGATGTACTGTCTATATAGCTGCAACAAATCGATATCATTTTACATAGTTACATCAAACGCGGTTCGTGTATATTCTTTCTAGTGAAACATAAACATGATTAAGTTACTTAATTTCAATCAGATTAAATTATATGTAATTTTAATCAATAAATTAATGAAATTTTTATTTACAGTATTTTAATTATTTAATTTTGAATACCGTATTAATATTTTTAATACTATTTAAAATATTCAAACCGATTAGATTTTCTACCGACCGATTAGACGTCGTTAAAATAGTCACATTGTGATGATAGATTTCATCCATAACTTTTATAAAAAAGATACGTATACTTATCTTACATATCTGTGGTAGAACGTTTTTCTACATTATTCAATTCTTTTCTGACAGAAATCTCATATCCTACTATAATACGTGATTCCCTTACTTCACTAATGAACTTCTAAAGTGAGAATAATAATAATAAATTATGAATAAAAAGAAAATGTACTTATCGTTTAGTTACTTTTCGATAATAAGGTAATTTTTTAATTCACTCTGAGTAAAAACATAAAATTATTTATAGGTGCCTTATAGGGAGAAGCAGAACAATGAAACATCATTTGGAATAGAATAAAGTCTCACTTTTTAAAGCTTTATACAGTTTTAAAAAGTTAGATAGACCGGTTATTTGATACACAGAAAACAAGCATTTTTTGATAATTGTGTGCAATAAAATTAAAAAAAAATGCATGATCCAAATTTTTCAAATCACCTATTATTACTATTCTTTTATTTTCATATCTGAAAATCTATCTTGAAGTTGAACGTTTTTAAACGATAATATTATTATTTATTGGAGATTTGAAAAAAAATAATTCATACTCACTTTATATAACAATTTTTATAAAAACTCTAAAAAATTAAGTAGAAGAGCTGTCTGTAATTTATAGACCTTGTTAAGCCTGTAAGATCAGTGATAATGGAGAATAAAAGTTAGATATGGTTTCTTCTAAGATAACATTTTTTTAACAATAAAGCAACCATATTTTAATTAATTTTAGTTTGTGGGAAATACCATTTCATTTAATTGTTGTTCTCCTTTGTCTCCTATTTTGCTGTATATAAAAAAAAAGATCTTTCCATTGGAGTTGTCATTTCATCACGAAAATGTTATCGGATAATACAATTTTATAACATTTATATTTCTCTATGAACTTTTTAGTAAATAGTATTTTTCATTAAACTTAATTTAATATCAAATTAATTAAAAGAAAAAAGATTTTTATAAGTTACATAAACTTTTTTAGAGACACGATAAAATTAAATTATAATCTAAATTTAATTATTTTTGGAAATTTTAGAACTAGCAGAAACTGTGTTGAAATTTGTTGAAAAATGGCTCTTCTAATTTCAATATTTCGCAAGTTAGAACAGCCGCTATAAATGTAACCTAGAACATCAACCTCTGCCATGCCCTTGATATCGCTGCATTCGTACACTCGTTATGCAATCTCTCAATTGCGAGGGCACACCTCCTCCCGACGCGCGCACTCTCACAGATATAGATACACACACGCACTCACACATCACTCGCGCTCTCAGCTCCGAAGTTCAAAAACCCGACGACTACAGCATTCGCTCGGGCACAGGGCGGCTATACTGTAGCCGCATAGGCATTTCCGCGAAAGTCCAAGGCGTGTAATTACTGGGGCATTATTGCAGATCTCCTTGTTCTCTCTCTCTCCCTCTCTCTCTCTCTATGTCTCTGCCGCCTTTCCTCAGTCCCTCTCTCTCTTTCTCTCCTGCCCCACTCCGCTTTCCATTTCTTGCTACTAGTTTCGCGCAGAAACGAGTTTTCGCGCTTCTATAGGGTAGAGCGAACTACATCTTATACGTGTGTACGCTACGTGCCGCCCGCCGTGGACTTTCTCAGGACTAGGCGGCGTCGCGATTGCGACATTAAATATCGAGCGCGTCACTCGTCGGCCAAGTGATTAATTGCCGCGCGAGACGTGGAAATGCACCGGAGCGCTCGAGCGCGCACGCGGTCAATACAACCGGTTCCTCGCGGGCGCTGCACTGTCCGTGATTGCAGACCGAGTGGCCTATAATCATCCGTCAGGATAGCAGATATCCACTGTTATGATTTTTTCTCGCGACGACTTCATTTTGTAATAAAGTAGTTTGTAGATTGCAGGAAGCAAGTCTACGGTGTCGATTGAATACTGAAAAGAAATCAGGAAATTCGTGTAAAAGGCAAATGAACTTGAATTAAAAAGTTTTTAATGGACTATGCCTCCATACCAAATTTGAATAATAAAACAGTACTGTATAGAATTTTTTAACATTCCCAGAAATATCTTTCAGTATTCTGGTTATTAAAATAACGAAAAACTTGTTTACGTTTTTGAAGAGCCATTTTTCTTTTCATTTTACAATCAGCATAACGCTATAGGTTTTCCAACTTTTCCAAAACAACAGCATTTTGATTACCTTGAGTGCTTTTCTGATCAGAACAATAGGTTTTTTCGTTTACTTTGTCAGTCAAAAAAAGTATTTAAAAAAATTATTGTTTTTAATCTTTGTCGCTGGTCTTTATTAGAGTAAAGTACCAGGATACTAAATTTTATTTGTGAGTACCAGAAATAACTTTAAGGTCTTGTGACGTTCTACCTAATTTTGTCATTATTTGTTCTCTTGGAGAAATCCGCAACTTGCAACTTGAGCTTTATCGCCCGCACGAGTCATCGCAACACAAACCGCTCAACGCAAAGTAGACAAGCTATGACTCCGGAAAACAAATATTCGAAACATCACAGCCTAATGAAAATTTATTTTCCAGATGTACATCTAAAGATTAGATTTTTTAGATTCTTTTTTCAATTTTTAGTAAATTATTAGGTAAGAAACTGCATCAACATATATGTGCAAATCTCACAAACGCTGCGAAAAACTTCGAAAAGTGGACCCAAAAATTTTTTTTAGACACCTTCCAAATTAGGTTTTTCTTGTTGATTAGGATGTCTAGAAAAGATATCTGTTGTCGAATAAAGTCTATCGAAGGGTATCATTTTTCTGGGACCAATAATCAGTTGTTTAAAAATGATTAAAAATAGCTCTAGTTTAGTTCTAAATTATTCCACCAAAAATAACTTAATATGAAATTTGGAAAAAAGAAAATGAAACTAAAGTGTGAGTACTTTCCAAATATTTTTTCAGAATTAAAAAATGTTGATCCCTTCAAAAGTTACGTGAGTTTGAAGTTGAGCTTAAAATACACAAATATTTACGAAAACGGTGTGAAAAGATCAACCATTGAC
>JAWWEQ010000692.1:0-66988 GCA_035583055.1 Torymus tubicola
TATATATATATATTTTCGTTAATTTAGGAAGTGCGCTCTGATATTCTGCTAAATTCATTATCGTTCGGTATTTATATAACGCATTTATGGCGGATTAAAAGTGTGTTATATTTATTTATTTCTTTTTTATGAGTATTTGGTCATTAATATAGCTTATGATGTAATACGATTGTAATAATCGGCTTTCTTTGTGACTGAATATGATTATCATGCACTGCCTGAGAAGTTATGGTTATTGATTTTTGAGAATTGTAGAGAATTTAAGGTTTCAACATAAGACAAATAGTGCCTTACGTTTTTGGTATGTATAACATAAGTTAAATTAACAATGTAATTGACTCCGCTATTATCTTAAATTCAATCAATTCTAAAATTTCAAGTAAAACAATTCCAGAGTACCCGTTACTTCCCATATACATACATTAAAAATATTAAACAACATTAAATTTAACAAATCGTCGAAAAAAAAATTGACTAATACGAACCCTCTAGAAACTACCATAAATGAAATTAAATCTACACTTCAATCCCTCTCTCTCTCACTCACTCTATTATCGTCCAGGAAAAAATCCTAACCTCCATTACTCTAAAGCAAGCGGCGTCCACTCAACCCTCGTACTTTTTCATCCTCTCTCCAAGCTCTTTGTATATCTCTTCAACCACCGGCTCGTTCACCTGCCAGGGTAGAAAACGGGACCGAGGGAAAGGACATCTGGACCCGCGTGCGCGAGCGGAATTAACTGCGATCCTTAATTAACTCTCTCTCTCTCTCTCTCACTCCCCTACGGAAAACGTGTGTACTGAGGCTCGCGCGCGAGCGCCAGATGCGTGAATGATACTTTGAGAGCGCGCGCACGCGCACGGCGTTAATTTCCCGCGGCCGGTGAATTCCCTGCTCTGTCCGGGTGCAAACATACTTACTCAATCTCTCTTGCGAGCGCGCGTATCGCTTGCGTCCAGGCTAATTTTAATTGCGAGGAGAGAGAGAGAGAATTGACCCTGTTCCGCCGCGGAGAAAGTTTAATAGTTATTCTAATTTGGGAGATGAAATGAGCGAAAGATATCTAGAGAATGTGGAATATGCTCCGATGATGAGTGGTAGTGGCATGGGATGCGATGAGGTTTATAATGACGAGAGAGAGAGAAAGAGAACGAACGCTGGTTTCTTTTGTCGAGAGAGCCTCGCGAAGTAAAGAAAAATGGATTACTCTCTTCCGAGTGAAATAAATGGATGTACGTATCTTAGGGCTTGTTAGTGCTTTGACGTGTGTACTGTTGTGTCTTGGTAGAGAAAGAAGTAATGCAATAGGTTTTTCCCTGACTTTCAATTACTGTTATAATATATTATAGTTATAACAATCTTTGGCTTTTTTTCCGTCATTAAGATACACCTTGATTATATTTTTGTGTGACATAATACATGATTGTTTAATAACAAACATATTTTTCATTTCAAATAACCCATACCATTTCGATAACAGCAAAAATAGATTTCTTTTCGAAAAAAAAAGTAAATAGAAACCCTAGAAATTAACATTTCCGCAGCAAGTGGAGACAAGCATGAACGTTATTTATTAGTCGTTATAACGTATAACGAGCGAATTAATTAACAACAAGTGAACCGTGCTCGTGACGTAAGATTATATTTACGCGATACCCCCGGCGTCGGTGAGCTTGCATATCAAAGTCAATGCAACGGACAGGTTGTATCACGCGTTAAGGATATATGCGCATTTCAGACACTTAAGTAATTAATACGTCCTGCAATCGCATTATTGATTAGCGTTTTTCCTTCTGCAGTTTTAATTTAAATAATGTATACTGTAAATCATACATACTACCGAGTATTTTTAATTAAAAGTGCAATGATCACGTATATATATATAATAAAGGATTACTGAGATTGAAAATCTCAGATAGTAGTATATATCTAAGATGAAACGTATATATATATAACGAAAAATGAATAATTTGAATAATTCAACGAACGGATGTACACTATTTTTTATTTCATACTAAATTATCTATGTAGCTACTTCCATTTGAAACATTGATTCGGAATACATTATAGTACTTCATTTCCTCTCTCTCTCTCTCTCTCTCTATCTCTCTATCTCTCTCTCTCTCTCTCTCAACTACAATCACTTTTAGGAAATATACACCTGCTTCATCGCCGACACGGCTATGCATTATTACTAGACAAGGTAGGAAGTTGAAATATTAACAACGATTCTAGGAGATGACTCGTTCGTTCGCCTGCTCGCTTTCAGTGAGATTCTTTCGTACCTATACACTGTAGAGATTCTATTTATAATCGTGCCACATATCTCTGGCGTCGCTCTACACACATCAAAGTCTCACGGACGTATATAATGTATATACGTCAGCTCTCTACCAACAACGACAGATGTACACCATATACATATGTATAGGTACTAGATCAAACGAAATTTGATAATCGCGACAAAACCAACTCAATTTCACCCTCTCGTAAGAAGGAAAGAAAAAAAAATAGCTCGCTATTTTACCTTCCTCGCGTCCCATTCCGATCTTCTTGCGCGCGCGCGTGAGCTTGCGGGACATAATGGGATTTGAAATTCACACGCGCTGAGAGGAGCATAGTAAGAGAGAGAGAGAGTGAGAATTCCTCGCACTGTAGAGAAAAGAAGAAAAAGAAAAAAAGAGCACGCGATATAGTATATACTACTCTCGAGTGTAGAGGTGGAGGAGAGAAAGAGAGAGAGAGAGAGAGAAAGGAAATGTCGGTCAGTCAAACGCCTCGAAAAATCCCTCTCGCTCTCGTGTACGCGCACGTGACGCGTATAGGTGCGAGGAAAGGGAGCGCGAGAATCGAATCGAATTACATGTGCGCGCGTATATAGAAGGGGAACCTTTATACGCGCCCTCTTGTATATGTACACATACAGACGCGTAGTAGTGAATTCTTCTCCGCGTCGAAGTGGAAATTAATTTTGCGCCCCCGCGAAGATGTTTCTTGCGTCGAATTTTTATGGTGATTCAAGGAGCGAGAGGTGACGCGACACGATTTCTATAGCAAACTGACAAGTCTTACGTTCTCTTTCTCTCTCCTCTCTCTTTCTCTCTCTTTCTACGTGCTTTCTTCCAAGTTCAGAATTTGACGGCTCGCGATGCCTTCGAGGCCAGTGAATCGGAAAATGGCTTTTCGAAAAACGTCCGCTCACACCGAAGAGATGGAGATCGATTGTCTTTCGTGGCAGGCCGTAAGTTCTCGCACGGCGAATTTGTCATTTGAAGAAGTTCTCGCGAGCGTGAAGTATGCTAATGCTGATGAGATGTCGCTAGTAAACTCGCGATGTTTTCTCTCTCTCTCTCTCTTCTTTTCTGCCTGAGTTTAAGTTTTTAGTTTTTAACTATATTAAGTCTTGAAATAAACTTTCATTCACACATAGAAAGAGAGAGAGAGAGAGAGAGTGAGAGAGAGATAATTTATTTATTCGCCTACAGCGGCAAAAAAGAAAACATATTACGATAATATTAACATTAATAATAATAATAATAAGAGAGAGAGAGAGAGAGAGAGGGGGAGCTAAACAAGCTTTTGCCACTCTGGAGTAAAGCTTTTTGACTAATTTTAAAAACTATAGCAAAAAACTTGATATAAATTCAAGCTGTTCGCATCCCAACTAAAAAGATACTCGCTCAGCTATCGTGTAACGCACTTAAATACGTTAAGAGTATGCTACTACTACATATTTTCAAAAAATATATATAAAGTTGTGTCCGACAACCACAGAGGCATATACAGAAAAAAATCCCACACACGCTCTAATTAAACACCGTCCAAAAATCCTTGCGCCGCAGCCGTAAATAACTTCCATGCAACCGAAGCGCCGATCCTCCGTAGGGGAAGTAGCAAAAAAAGAAAGGTATGTAGCCACGCGGTCAAAGCTACTTATCACCAGCCACCCGGTAAAACGAAAAAGTCTCGGGACGCTCGCGCGCGACGCTATCTGATGTATATACATGCAGAAAAGCGCACGCTCTCTCTCTCTCTCTCTCTCTCTTCACATACACATACACGCACACATGCGAGGTCTCCGCTGCTCCATTACCGTCCCCTAAATCACGCTCGGCTACGTTTTTAGAACGGTCGTTATATATACGTATACGTACGTGTACGCGCGCGCGATGTTTTTGGCCTCATTAGTAGCTGCGAGCGTACATCGCTGCGATTAATATTCCTGCACCTTTTGCGTTGTCGCAACGTTATATGTATACGTGTGTGTGTGTATATATATAGTAGAGGCGACTGCTACTGCACTTTCTACGCCAGAGATCCTTAAATAATGTAGGAACATGGGAAACTGTTTTCATCGTGATGATGAAGCTAGGATGATCCTTGTGGTTGTATATATATATATATATATACGAGGCGAGATGAATTTTCTGGAATCGAAGTGGTCGTTATATAAGATTTTTTGGTGTATTGACGTATAAGGGTGGAATAGTTTTAGATACCTGAAGAATTTTTTGAAAATA
This sequence comes from Torymus tubicola, assembly GCA_035583055.1. Classification (NCBI taxonomy): domain Eukaryota; kingdom Metazoa; phylum Arthropoda; class Insecta; order Hymenoptera; family Torymidae; genus Torymus; species Torymus tubicola. Next base: position 4,522 of record JAWWEQ010000692.1, read on the forward strand.
TTCATTTTTTATTATACGAGATATTTTATTCGGAAATCCTAGAGTGTATATATATTCGCATTTTAAAGTAGAGTAGTTGCAAAAACTGTAGTTATAAAAAAGGAGTAACGCAAATTTCGTGTAAGCGCGCGTCGTGGAAAAAGAACTGTTGAAAGCGTCGTTGGGAATTTCACTCATGTTTTTTTCTTTTTTTTTTTAGAAGGATCATGTAGTATTTTTCGAAAAAAAAATTTAATAACCCACTAGCTAACACGAGAACGTAAAAATGAAAAGAATTTTTGCCTACAATTTATATCTCAAGTTTAAAAGATAAAGTTTTATTGTAGATCTGTGCAGCGCTTGAAAAATTTTAATTGTCGTATATACTACAAAAAACATTTTAATCTAACACGAAACATAGTGAATAACGACGCATCGTAAAGATACTTTTTGAAACTACTTTCGATATATATATATATATATATATATATATATAGCTCCAAGCGGCTGTTAAATCACGATACATCGGTTATTCCCGCGAAATCGCAAACAAATGCTATTGAAACGCGTGTTACTTTTCCACGCAGCTATATGTATACATGTATATATATTTACTCAGCCTTTGGGCTGGTTTGGTCGAAACACTGGCATAAATCTACAGAAGCTTATCGCATTAGCGATAAATCTGGCCATTGATAAGCTAATATTTGATAACTGTCGGATGACAGTCGATGAGTAATGCTTCGCTGCAGTGTATATAATTACAAAACTATTGGCAACCCGAAATATTGTTCGTGATCGCGTATGTATTTCCTCGTCGCTGGTATATAATTCGTTCGAATGTTTCGTATATATATATATATATATATACACATACAATTAAAAAGTTAATCGAAGTGCAATCAACAGCATTACACAACGTAATAAGGGCAAAGTTACTATACTTCGTTAGAGAGCAAGTCGAACGTGATTCTCCTCGCGCTAATTGGCGTTTCAACGCTTTTAGCTATACGTGCATATGTACACGCATGCACGTCTATAAACATACAACCATGTAAATTTTCAACGGCTGTAAAATATTTGCCGCGCGTGCAAATAGTTCATATAATCCTGTACTATCTGTTTTGACCATACGCGCTGAAGTACTTATGAATGTTAACTTCAAAATAGCCAAGTGGATGTGGGGGAGGGAGGAAATGAGGAGCTTACGCTTAGAAACTGGAAGTCCAAGTTTATCTACATTAAAGCCAGTGGTAGAAGTCACAACTGGGTCAGACGTTTTAAAAAATATCAAGTATATATACAGAAAAGTCGCAATGTTTTTAAATCAACGTCCTATCTTCCTTTTTTTCTAAAGATGTCAACTTGCGCTAGTGCTGAGTGTATGTATGTATTTTGTTACTTTTATTATTTCAAATAAAATATTAATTCATATAACGTCACGACCTAAATCTTCATTCTCATTGTGAATAAACAAATAAATACATTTGTATATAGAAATGTTGAATAAAAAGAAAAACATTATTTTTATATTTTATATATATATATATTGTACTGCTACCACAGTAGCTCGCAATGTTTTTATGTTTTTCAAGTTATTCTCGATACAATGCAATTAAAAGTATCGAATATCCCAAATCGAACCTCACAACCCTCTACTATATACAGTATATCAAATTCTGCAAAAGTTATAAAATAAAACACATACACTATATATACTAAACCTACTCTACTCACTCTCCTAAAAATTCTCTACCTCAAACAACCCATCCTCAACTATCATCATAATATCCATTCTCTTACAAAACCCACCATCCACCATCACCACTACAACCATAATTCCTAATGCAAAATCTAAAATCTGCACGCGGCGCTCATACACACACACACATAGTGTCGCGCCGTCGACGTCGACAGCGTCGTCGTCGTCGTCGTCGTCCCTTCGCTCGACAGCTATCCACGAGCAAGAGGCAGCAGCAGCAGCAGCAGCAGCAGCGGTGGCGCATTATCCACGCGTGTACATGCAAACGGGCGAAAGCTCGTTAGCGCGCGGGCTGCCATAGAATCCTGTAGGCTACCGCTCATCGTATATACCGTCGTCCGCTCACTCGCACGTACACGTGTGTACGCGTACATACATACTTACATTAATTTTCCCCCTCGTCCATGTATGTGGGTATATGTGTGGTATGCAGATAGGAGTATACGGATTTATACTGTGTGCGCAGAGTACGGATTTATATATATATATATATACACATCGCGCGAGCCGCGTGATCATCGATGTGAGATTATATTCTACAATGCGGAGATGTTAAAACAACAGCGTTAAGAATGCCAGTCTAGGTATATGTATGTATGTATGTATGTACGTGTGTGTATATATATATATATATATATACATGTATATCTACGAGAGAAATTGCAATCACACGTAACCCTCGAGCTACAACGCGTACGTACGAGGACACTCGGGACGTCAGCTCTCGAAACAACGGTCGTACGTGTTGTCGTCGTCGTCGTCGTCGTCTACGTCGTCGTACCATCAGCCCTCACTCCCAACTCGTAACCGACTCTTTGGCCCTCGAAAGAGCGGCCTAATGGCACTTCCGGCCTGCGCATGTGCTCTCGTAATTTCGACTAGAGGGTTGAGAGAGAGAGAGAGAGAGAGAGTTGTTCGTACATACGCGCGCTACCGGACATCGTATAGTCGTCCTCGTCGAGATTTGATATTGCGTTGGGACAAGGGTAGGGAGAGATCCTTTCGACGGAGGGATGTGGGTTCGCAATTTGCGTGGGACGTTAATGACACCTGAGAACCAGGGAGAGAGGAAGAGATGGAGGGGTTAGATGGGTGCGTGTGGATTTTTGGAATAGAATTTGAATGAGGAATAAGGAAGGTAGGAGAGGTAGCATATATACATATATATATATTTGTAGAGGTGATTTTGGGCAGTATGTTGGCTTAGGTCGTGATTGGGGGAAAGGTATAGATGTTGAGGGTTTTTTTATTCTGAGGTTTTATTTGCGTGGGTATGTGTGTGTGGGGGGGTCAAGAAGATTAAATGTTTGTATCGATGTGGGTCAAGTATATTACGAAGGTAGGTGTATGAATCAATGAAGTGGATGAGATTATATATGCGAAAGTATAACGTCACGCGTACTTTCTGTTTCTCGCGGAATTAATCAAATAAATGACACACACACATGTACACCAGAGTTATCAAAATTAAAATCGTCTCAGTAGAAGCGAAAAAGATTTGAAATTCATACTTTTTGCCTTGTTCACATTTTAGCCGACAATATAATAGTGGCATAATAATTCTTGAAAATGTAATTTTTTATTGTTAGCAAGAGATTCGTAGTTGAGTTTTCTGCTCGCAGAATCAACTGTTTTTTATCACAATGTGAAAATTTCCGCGAATAAGAATGGTTTAAAAAGTACGCAATGTCCTTGTTTTACAGATTTTGAAGAGGAAGAAAAATTAATCCGGATTCGCTATATTCATAATGACTTTTTTCATAATGGTGAAAATGTTGTATAAGAAAATATGTATGAAAAATGATTCTTGGAAAAAGATATCATTGGAAAATCAGGTCACTAAAAAACATTCTTGGAAATTTATTTTACAGTATTTTCAAATTACGATTATTGTTTATTTATTAAGTTTCAATACACACATGGTAGTAATTAAACCTATTTACTTACATATATTTTCATAACTTGGATGTAATTAGTAATCAATAATTTCTCGTATACGTACGTACCTGAAACATAAAAAAAATTACCATAATTACTAAATAGTCAAGTAGTAATAGTGTAGTTACGTCAGACATAATCAAACTTCGCAAAATAAAAAAAATTCCAAGCACACATATCCACATTACTTCTCACCTCCTATAAACTCTCACTTTCACTCCCAAAACCATCTCTCCTACCCTTCCGAAACTAAATAAATTCATTACGCAATATAATCTCTCCAACTCTCTCTCTCACTCTCCTCCCATCGCCACAGCCATTGTCTCCCTCTCTCCTACTCATTGTCCCTCAACTCCTCGTCGGTCCAACTCTCGCACAACAGCTTCTCTCGCTCGCTCTGGCAAATAACGGACCACTCGCAGACTCGATTTACGTTACTATCACCCTCTCTCTCTCTCTCTCCTTCAACGAGAGAGAGAGAGAGGGCAAAACAATCCCAAATGGCTGCTCGTTATCGCGCGAGCGAAACTTGCGCGAGAGAGATCGGCCAGGCTGTGCGCGCTTGTTATACCTTCTATAGCGCGCGCGCGTCTCTCTCTCTCTCTCTCTCTCTCCACTCTGTCCCGGGCAACTCGGCCGCGTTCAACGGTGTGCGCGTCTGTTTTATAACTCGCTGACGCAGTGCAGCCTCGGCTTCTTCTTCGACGCGCGATATCTAAAGCGCGACGCTTGCTGTAGCCGAGCAGTCGACTGGATCAGCGTTACTTAATGAAGCGAAGGAATGGCCCGTTTGTTTTTTCAACGCTGATGACGGCTGTATTTGCTTGTTTTGGAATGAAATTGTAATTAACTTTTCGGGAAAATTGTAGAGGCCTGGATTGAATTAGTATTTCGCCGTCTCATTGTTTCATTAGCTGATTATGTTGAGGGTAAATAATGGATAATTAGTTTATTGATAAGTAAATACTTTTATAAAAAGGTGGTATTGTTATAAATATTATATGGGAATGTTGGCCAAAACGTGGTGAGTGAACGTAAAAGAGTAGGTAATGTAATCATTATTCAATTACCTTTATTATAAAATTCGCATATTAATTAACAAATTAAATCCGAATTATTGTACTATATTTTGGTTATACAAGAGTTTTATTTAATACGTAATAACGTTATTCAAATTAAAACTTGTTTTACGCAGGCGGTTACGCGAAGCAATTTCAACCAAAATTGGCAAAAAAGAATTCTTTGTTTATTTTAGTTGAAAATTCAGAGATAGTACAAAAACTTTTTGAACATACGTGTATCTTTTACCATAAAAGAGAATTTCTATCAAGAGTTTCAAGATACTCTTTCTCGGTAAAGTGTTAAAAAGTTTCTCGCTGTTTTAAGGTTATTTTTATGACACTTGGTAGAACATCAAATATCAACAAAATTGTTTTCTAGATAGATTGAGTCTTTGACATTCGTTTTTGTTTATCAAAACCATCTCCTATTTCTATTTTAAATTAAATTAATATCTCAAACGGTCAAACTACTTGCACTGTTTTCTGAATTTCAAAAGTCTGCTTAACTAGATTACTGAACTTCATCAGTTGTGAAACAAAGAAATGTTTTTCTTTTTCTTTAAGTGCTGAATTCGATCTATTCAATGCAAAAATTCAATAATCAATCGGAATTGTTTATGCTAATCTGAATACTTAATAAGATATTTTTTTATTCTTCTCTTTTGCTACTAGTAAACCTGATTTTGATTAATTTTTCCTACATCCGCCAAAGTGCATTATGAATGGTTTATCTTAGATGTAGTTTTTTACCGATTCTTTTATCAGGCATACTCGCGTTATGAGATGAGAGAATGCAGCGTAATTAAAAATAAATGTTTATTAAAGCTGACGAAGAGACGTTGGGGAGAAAAATCATTAAGACGAGTACCGTGTTTTTCTTTGAACTCTCGTAGCGTAGACTTTCATGATATTGCGTTACCAACTATATAGTAATAGAGTAAAATTCTTATGGATAAAAATATGCAAAAAAACATATTTTCATTATATTTTTTAATAATGATCTAGACAATATATTTTAAAGTAATATAAATTTAATTAAATATAAAAATATTTCAATAATTTAATAAAAATAACGTAATTTATATTTCACGTTAGGATGAATAAAAGATTTAATGATAAATCTGAGTAAAAAAAAAATAGAAGTCCACGCGCAGGGATAAAATTCGCAAGGTTAAATTTTTAATTTGAGTAACTGCCAAAGAAATGTTATAGCCCACGTTTCTCCTTCAGCATTTTGTTTCGCCAGATCAAATGGATTGGAAGAAAAGCCTATTCCTTTTCTGCAATTCGTGCCAAGGTCACTTTTCCTTTTCACTTTGCAGATGATGAAATGAATAGTCTTCCTTTAGACCCTCAAACCGCATCCTTCCTATCTCAAGGTCCACTAACAAAAGGATCCTTCTTTTATATAAATTTTTTCAAGACTCGTTAAAAAAAAAGAAGATCAACTTTCACTTTTCAACTATTTACCGCAAAATCAAACCTTTGGTCTGAAAATTAATATTTTTTCTTTTTCTTCTCGCACTCGTCGCCTTTAAATTACACGGATTATTCGATCCTTCGCTCCCATACTTTACCTCGAGCGATAAAACTGAGCTACTCAGGCGTCGGGTTCTTTGCTCAAGCGCTTTTCGGTCTTGAATGGTCCTTTGCGCTCGCTCGCTAGCGTCGGAGAGAGAGAGAGAGATAGTTCGCAAAGTGTTTCAGATGGATAAGAGTGTTTCTTTGTTTTCTTTCGATTGCTTTTTACTTCTCTTTGTTCTCCTCGAAAGTTTTCTCTCTCTCTCTCTTTCTCGTGAGCGCCATTGCTGCACGAATGTTTGCCTTGTATAATCAATGAGCGAAGAGTCTTTTCGAGACTATGGCATTTGTAATTTAAGGGTTTGGAAAAGTCCGATTGCCTCGCCTGGATTAACGTCGAAACGTTTTTTCGTAAGTATTTAATGACGATGGCTGGGTTCTCGCTACAGAAATAAAATACGTATAATAATTTTAATAATCAATTACCAGTTTAAATTCTTTTAAATTCATTTAAAAACAAAATAACACTGATTGATAAGTCAAAACATAAAATAAAAGGTCCAAAGCGATCGGGCAATCAACGATCGTTAGTCGGGCACACATCGCTAAAAGATTTACTCCATAAATTCCGTTTTCACTTGGCGAAACGGCCCAGCGAAAACACAGTTCTAAAAGTCCAGGGAGTCGATTAGGTTAGCGCGAATCGCCATCCGGTAGCTCGGCAAGTAAAACACCGCTTTTACACGATCGAGCGTAATAACGGATAAGCTTCGAAAACATCGCTTTCACCTCTCTTACTCCCAACGCTCTCTTTTTACTCTCAGAAAAAGTTTATTCGCCCTCCCCCCTCCCTCTCTCCGTCGAGCAAACACATATACACATAAAACCTTCCAGCAACTTAATAACAACAATAACCAGTTTCTAGCACGTGTTTGTACACTCCACGTAACTCGTGGAGTGCACACATACTCGCTTCCCTTCTTGATGCGTATATCGCTTAAAATTCCAAATATACCGTTGTTTTTGCTGCTACTACTACTACGATGGTATAACGCGAAGCGATAGATAACAAACAAAAGGGTTAAAAATTCATGAAGAGGGTGAGGAGAAGGAAGGTATGGCGTCGGGTATATAGGGTAGACTTCGCTCTTCCTTCGGCGGCGGTCCAAAAACTTTATTCCGGGATTTACGAGCCGCCGAGCGAGCGAGCGCCGTGCACTCGGCTGACAACTTTATTCTATGGACGTTGACTCCCTCGCGCTTACGCGTATGTGTGTGTGTGGAGTAAACGAGACTCAAGGTTCGGGCGAGCCTTTGCCAATTTCTCTCGCTCCGACGACGACGCGAGGTTCATCGACTGCTTCGCGTCTTCCTCTTCTATCTCTCTCTCTCTTCGCTCGCTGCGTTTTGATTTTCGCGTGTATGCTTCTTTTGCTTTTTTGCGCGGTTCTCCCTGGAGGCCGAGTGTTTTTTTATCGGATTTCGTTGTGTCGAGTGAAGTTTTTACTTTCTCTTTTTTCGTTTGCATTGTGGAAGTTTCGCTGTTTTCGGAGGTGACTCAATTTTCGTCACGTTCACGTGAATGTTTGATTTTATAATTCAAGATAGAATTGAGGGAGAAAATTCAATGTTGGAAAATTGATTTTCAATTGTTGAAATAGTACCTATAAATTCATTCATATTATTAAAAGTATAAAATTCTTAAAATTAAATTAGATTAATGAGTTTTTGAACTATTAGTCAACAATTGTTTTACAAAATCTAATTCATGTCTTAAAATTCTAGATATTACACGAAGTTATAATGAAAAATGTTAATGTTTTAAGGTATATTTATGTAGAGGTAGCTGTAGTATATCTACAACTACATCTATATATTACCACTGTAGTTTGTCTACTGTATCAGGCAAAATATTTATGTACTGATGGAAAATAAATACTAAATAGTAAATACTGAAAATTTTAAATACCTGAAAGGAGTTTGGTTTGAGTGCAATTATAAACTGATTTTTTTATTTTTTAATATAAAATATATAATTTTTAAAAATAATTTAAGAATATATAATTAATATTTCGATGTCGTTTATTTCCCTGAACATAGATATAAATTTTGTATGTTACATTATAAAAATAATTGCACTTCTACGTCAGTAGCTTCGTGACCTTTTTGTGGTAATAATTTCATAACAATCTGTTTACTCATTCACCCACGTTGGCAATTATTTTCATAAATAATTCAATTTTCATAACATCATATGTATGCTTAACTGCGTTTCCAATATAAAATAATAATACCAATCGAACAGCTCAACGATCCTGACCGCGATATTGAGCACAGCGGTTAACCCCGGGCAAGGTATGCACCCGGCGATTATTTCAAATCAATTCGATCTTTCCGCAACGACGTTTATTCCTCGCCGATAAACAACATCCCTTCCCGCGAAATTCGCCAATGAAAAACTACACCCAACAAACGCATACCTTCATCCCCCCCCCTATACCGACTTTATCAACGACACAGACGACAACTGCCAAGGTAAAATAATCAAAAACGCAGCGTTCGCGCGCGAAATTCCCCAACTCGCACGCTCACAGTGCGATAAATCAGTTCGATGGGCATAAATCGCACCCGAACGCCGGGCAATTTTCGCGCGCTCGCGCGTAGTTTTAAATCGTGAAGCGCGCGGGAAACGACAAAAATGAAAAAAAGGAAGGCAGCAGCAGCAGCAGTAAAAAAAAACAACAAAACAAAAGGGAGGAGGGTATACCGGAAAAAAATGACGTCGTCGAAAAATCACGGAAATGATTTGTCGCACGAGGGTGCGACGCATGGGTACGCTGTCGAACGCGGAGCTGCGTGAAAAAAAAAATCAAAAGCGGACCGTGTGGATGTATAAATATTGAAAATAAATAGAGGAGTGAGTTCACGTGGTATGGGGCGCCGCTCTGTGAGTATTGTTTTTTAGGTCTCGCACCGATACACGCCAAAGTTATTTTTTTCCCTTGAAAATCTGTATTAGCTATGAGTAACCTCTTTATATTTAAGTGGTGTAATTTCAAATTTAAATTTACGCGGAATGTAGGTGTAACAGTTGTTTAATAATAATAATAATTAAAAAGTACGTATATTTTATGAAAACAAAAGATAAAAAGAAAAAAAAAGTAGCGGTAAACTTGACACTGGCATTTCTATTATTTCACGAAGTATAATATTATTTAAAATAACACATTTCACGTGTACCCAGAGCGCGTACGAAAAGCGGATTTTCAAAGTTATCACGCGATACATTATTCATTCCAACGAACGATTTGCCTGTTAAACTTCCGGGGCGTGCAATTTGCGTTAAAATGACCAAATAAACTACAATAAAATAAAATCATATTATCCAGCGTAATAATACAATATTAACGTATTACTACTGTTTGATATTATTACGCGCATAAAATGGTATACCTAAAAATTTTCATTTTAATATATATGTATATAATGTCTATATATCAAAAGCTAGGAAATTATTCAACTAATTCTATGAAATATACATACATAATATGTTATTATACTCCTCCACGTAACATCACTCCTCTACTATATTACTAAAACGTAACAATTACATAATATAACAAATTAATGTTTATTTCCAAATGTTTATTCGGTTCTTCGAATCTCGAAAAGCTCGGACGAAATCAACGGTCGAAAATATTAATCAGCTAGGCCATTATGCGACCCATAATCACATCCTCTCTCTCTCTCTCTCTCGGCTCTCCGTTTGCGCGCACATACGCTGAAAATCGAGGGCTAAATTAATTTTCCGGCTAATTAGCCGCCGCTGCTCGCTCGTCTATGGATACGCAAAAATAATAAATACGCCCTCTCGCGCGTGTAAAACGACAATCCAGCCACGCGTCTCTCTTCACACACACACACACATATATATATACACATGAGCGAAATTATTGTCCGACCAAGCGAGGCGTGAATTTTCCCTATACTATGGCGCATCGAATCGATATATATATACGCGCGAAAAAGGCCTCTTTACGATTTACTCATTAGTAATTCGAAGCCATCGATTTTACCTCAGTGAATATATATATATATAGAGAGAGAGGGAACATACTGGAATACACCCATCCTACCTATATCCACAGCTCGCACACGCATACACGCGCGGGAATAATATAATCAGAACAAAGGGGAGGAGCTGGGATGCAGCGCACAAAGTAAATTGCCGCGGAGCGGAGAGGGTCGCGCTCGCGAACGCGCGAAAGCGAATAATAAAGAGCGAAGGGAGGTGGGGGGGAGGGGGGCAAGCGACGCGAGGTATAGGAAAGAACCGAGGGGGGGTGGGGAGGGGGTGAAATAATTAAAGCTGCGTATAATGACGAAAAAAAAGAAGAAGAAAAAATTCATAATAAACCGGTATTCTTTTTGGAGGAAGGGGAAGAGGTGGAGGAATGAGAAGAGAGGCTGTATCGACAAGGGTTGTGTTATATACACGAAGAGAAAGAGAGAGAGAGAGAGAGAGACAGAAAATATAAGGATGCGCGTCGGTGAAATAAAGACGAAAAAAGCTCGCTACGAGTAAGTTGGACGAGTGTGCATGTACACGTGTGTGCGCGTTTTTTTTAGAAGGCTACAATTTTTCCCTCGCTTGCTCTCACACTCTCTCTCTCTCGCTCTCTTTTTTACTCTGCGCCATGTACAGGGGTAGGATTTTTATCTGCTTAATTTCTTTATAGTTTTAATTACGTTCGTTCTTACTTGCTTGCTTGCGCGCGCGCTTGTTTTGCCGCCATACTTTTAGCACGAGAAACGTGGCAACTTGTTTTGCGCTCGAATGCCAGGAAGAATTGCAAATGCTCTAATGAAGCGGAGTTCGTCGATTCGGTGATGTCGCTGCTTTTTCCTCTCTCTTTCTCTTTTTATTTTTTCAAGTCAACGATTTCGTTAGGAGGGAAAATATTTGCGCAAAATTCGCGAGTTCGTGACAATGGTTTTAGAACTGCAAATATTTAAAAAAAAAAAAACGATTTTTTTTCGCCTGAGTATACTTTTTTTTCAAGAGAAAATATACGTCGTATTTATTTTTTTACATTCATTGGTATATATTGTCACCGCACACACAGAATTCGCAACAGTTATTTCATTAATGTATCGAAATTACTTTACCCAATGTTTGATCAATTTAATATATCGTTCAATTTTCCAAACCACGTTGGCGTGGTTACTTGTATATATTTAAAGCCGCTTGTAAATCTCGATAAACCTTTATACACCGAGCATTTTCATCACATTTAATCATCGTTGTATACTAAATCTGCCTCTAAAAGATAAAATGACTTCTCACTTCTCATCTGAAAACCAAACGCAGCTGCGTGTTAAAAATCACCACCGTCGAAGCACCGTTAACCCTTTTTTCCTACAGGAAATAGCTCCTAGCGAGCGTAAAAGCGACAACTGGACGTTGTGTATGTGTGTGTGTGTGTATGTGTGTACGGCTGTAAACGTAGAGCAAGGGCAAAGCGAAGGAGATCGCGCGTGCGACGAAAGAAATGGAAAATGAAGGCCCCCCGACGGAGAGTAACGAACTGCAGTAAAAAGTCCATCCTCCCGTCGCGGCGACCCCAACAACTCGCAGCAGCAGCAGCAGCAGCAGGGGAGAGAAAGAAAGGAGCTACAAAGTTTCAGACACGACGGAATTGGTCGCAATAAAGCCTGACGAGGAAAGTAAAGGAAAAAAGATCAAGGGAGTTGCGCAGAGCGAGCGCTTGCCTGTATTAGACGTACATATACACGTATAAGTTCCGACGTCGTGCATTTTCGCGTCTGCTGGCTGCTGCTGCGTATGTACTTCTATTTTTTTCTTCTTTTTTTTTTACCTCTGGCGAAGGGAAGTTTTGTATGGCGACGGTTCTTTTTGAATGATTTATGTGGAGCAAGTGCGGAAGTTGGATAATTGTGAAGGATCATTCCGGTAATTCGGGAAGTAGACAAAAGTGATTTATATTTTTTGATATTGTTCCAACTATATGCGGGGTAAAGAGTCAACGGCCTGCGAACGCGCGGAAAGAGAAAGTCCAAAATTAACACAGCGACGCGAGATAGTCACGAAAATACACTGTAAAGACAAAACGTCCGTTTTTTTTCGTTTGTTTGAAAAAGGAACGCCATACCCCTCGTGGTAGCAGGCAATCAGTAGTAAAAGTCAATGCACCCGCGCGAAACATCCAAAGGAAACTATATACCCGCTATCGCAAATCAATAAACCAATAACGAACTAAATTCCCGACCTCTCGCTCTCTCTTTCTCTGTTTCTCTCTCTCTCTCTCTCTACCACCGAAAAAAAAGGAAAGAAAAAAACCAGACAAAAGCAGGCACGAAAGAAAAGCCCTCGAAGCCACTCGAAAAAGAAGAATCTCCTTAAAGCCCACCCTCTTTCCGCGCTCTGAAGTTGAAGGTGGACTACTGGGAGGAAAATCAGTGTAACTGATACAACCGATACTCTACACCATCCGACACAAAGCATATAGCCAACCAACATACATATACACACAAAAGCAACTTTCCACAGTGCACGTACGCAAAACAGTCGGGTGTACCCGCAAAAGGAGCAACTTTCTAACCGCACTGGTCCAAGAATCATACACGGCCAGCTGTACCGAAATTCCCTCCCCTCAAATTTTCAATCCGACGAAAAAGGAACACACGATAGGGCAAAGCAGTGATTACTCTCCCTCCCTCTCTCTCTCTCTCTTTCTCGCAAAGACGACGACCTGGTTTTTCGCTTTGCCGAGGCCCGATCGTCGTTTTTTCCCCTTCCCTCAACGTAGAGGCTTCTCTACGAGCTCGCGCGCCGTCGGCATTGTCTCTCGCTCGCCGGACGAAAAGCTGCGCGAATTGAAGAGGGAGAGAGCAAGAGAGAAAGGGTCGCTGCTGCACATCTGCCTCCCGGCGCGGTTAGGCGCTTTGTACGTGTTTACCGCGTCTCTCTCTTTCTCTCTCTCTAGATATACATATATATATATATATATGTATGTAGTGCTGGGACGTACGTGTGTGTGTGTGTTTATGACTTTATACGTGAGCGCGCAGGCGAATATGACTGTGTGCGGAGGAGAGTAGCTGTATCTCTCATACTGGAAGAGAGAGAGAGAGAAGTTCGATCCCCCCGCTCTCTTCTCTCTCTTCGCCCACCATCGTGCTTGAGGTTTTGTGCCGCCATTGTGATAACTCAAACAATACAGTGCTTCGCTCGCTCGCTCGCTCTCTCTCTCTCTCTCTTTCAACCGTGAGCTGCGCGGAGAGTCGAGTCTGCCTGCCTGGTTGCGCGAGCGCGCGGAATGAAGAGACAAACACGGAGATAGGCGAACGAGAGGAGGAAAGAGAAAGAGAGAGAATAAGAAGGGTTGGAGAAAAAATAAGAGAAAGAAGGTGAGGGTGGACTTAACGTTTTCATTTAAAGGGGGTAGCATTCAGGGTTTTTTTTCTTCTTCACTCATGTGGTTGTGGTTGTGGTTGAATGTGGCGCGATTGGAAAAATTACGTGTACGAGTTTATGCTTTTAAGTGGATTTTTTTTATGGATGGTGTAGGGGTTATTTGATTTCATTGGTAATACGGTGGGATTTTAATTAGAAAATAAAAGTTGGAATTAATGTTTATGTAAATGGCAACGATTTAAGATTTGTGCGAAACAAAATGTTGAAGCGTTATAGTAGTAGCAGAAGTAGTAGTAGTAGTAGTGCAGAATGGATTCATTGAGAAGCGAAAGAGTCGAGTGAAACGAAAGTCCCATCAAGTTTAATTATCCGCGATAAATGACGCTAATTATGAATAAAATTTCACTTCTGAAATAATTACTTTTCACACAGGTACAGTAGTTAAAAAGGGAAAATTGAATGGAAGCACAAAATATCGAGGATGAATTATAAAGAGGCTGAGGAGAGAGAGAGAGAGAGAGAGAGAGAGAGAGAGAGAGAGAGAGATTGAAAAATAGTGAATGAGGCATTCGTACATTTCAAGCTAATAAGGGAAATAAAAAGATGAAAATGCGATAAGAATGTAATTTGACAGCTAGATTTCGCTATTTCCTACCTTTTTAAATCTCACTTAATTCAACGTCATTTTCATAGATTCTTGCTAGCCATTTGTTTTAATTTCTGATAAGTATTTCAATTAACTATCAGTATAATTGTATTCCCGTTATTGCTATTAATTTTTCCTCTGCCTCGTTTGACCTCGAAGCGTAAAATGAATATCAATATAAAAATTAATACCTGCATTCAAACAATTCATAAATTGTCCAACACCCGCTCATCAATCACTTTCCCATCCCTATCCCCCACCACTTCCATCTCTCGAATTCTCCGCACCTCTTCCGGCGACTTGGCGAAGGCATCGAGCGGCTAACCCTCTCCGATAATTATCGGACTTTGGACCAGCACATGTATGTGTGTGTGTGTGTACCCTGCGGTTCGCCCGCTCGTTTGTTTGCCCGTTCCACCTTCTTTACAATGGACGCGCATTATACGCGTGGAGAGAGTGAGAGCGAGTGAAGATCAAATTTGAAGAGCGGGTCGAAAGTAGTTTCTGATCTCTCGTGTTTTCGGGAAATTGGGTTACGAGAAGAGAGAGAGAGAGAGAGAGAGTACGCGTGTGGGTGTTATAGTAGTAACGAGGGTCGAAGTGGGTTTTGTGATGCGCGGACCGTGTACTTCGACACGTGAGTGTAGTTGTTCGTAGTTACTCGTTCTATTAAAATGTGTATACGTGTATGTACGTATGTGCTTTATATACGCATTGCTGTTGCTTT
The DNA here is from genome assembly GCA_035583055.1 of Torymus tubicola. Taxonomy (NCBI): domain Eukaryota; kingdom Metazoa; phylum Arthropoda; class Insecta; order Hymenoptera; family Torymidae; genus Torymus; species Torymus tubicola. The sequence continues at coordinate 19,594 of JAWWEQ010000692.1, forward strand.
GTCAATATAAATTGAATCATAGAAGTGTATGTAAATATAATATATCAATAAATGCTAATTAAATTCCGATTTATTTATAAATACTCAATTTTACTAGTAAGAGGTATAACTTGACAAATATTCGACTGCCGATATTAATTATAAAATCTATCGAGCACTTGTGATCGATCTACATAGAATTTAACTAATTGAATGAGCTTATGTCAGTTCTGGCAAAACATATGGGTAATTTCAGGTCAACTGAGCAAGGTACAAATTTGAAAATTGTTCAAAATTTGTAGACACTTAATTTTTTTATGAAAAAAAAACATGTTCCTAAATTTTTAGAGCAATATTTCAATAATTACAAAAGTTATTGTATATCAAAAATTGTTATTTTCTGCAATTTTTGGTGAAAACTCAACTTTTGCCATTTTTTTTACTCAAAATCCTGAAACTTTTCGTATAAAACATTGATGGGGAAAAAGTTTGCATTTTACTTCTTGAATGTAGTCATATTTTTTTTATGACCCTTTTTGAAAGTCTCTGATTAGCTGTTATATATTAAACCTATTATAGTGATTTATTCTTTATTATTATAACATCATGACCTTAACTATTGTACTTATACATAATTTTATACTTTTTATACTTTTAATTAGTTAAATTGATACTTTAGACACTGTCAAAAAAAATTATACATTTATAAGTAGTATAGAGAATGAATATGTCGAGAAACAAGTTCTTGCAATGTGTTGTAAGTACTACCTACAACAGTTCGATATTATTAATGCAATGAATAATTTTTATGATTATGTTTTACAGCTGTGGTGTAAAATATAATCATACTCTATTAAAGAAGCAGCATAAAAACAAAATTCTGTAGAATAAACACATGAAAGTCAGTAATAAGTAAACTTGACTCTGCTAGTCACGTCAAAAAGAGGGTTTTTTTCACTATTTTTACATCTTTTAAAAATTCATAGCTTTTTTCTGAAGACGTTTCCCGTCTTGGTTCAGAACTTATGTTGAAGGGTTTACAATACAGAATCAGAAAAAAATTTGTCGAACAAAAAATATTCTGTCGAACTCCTTTTTTTTTTTGATTAAGGTACACTGAAAAGCAGCTAATCAGAGACTTACAAAAAGGGTCATAAAAAAATGACTACATTCTAGAAATAAAATGCAAACTTTTTCCCAATCAATGTTCTATATAAAAAGTTTCAGGATTTTGAGTAAAATAATGGCAAAATTTGAGTTTTCACAAAAAATTGCAAAAAATAAATACGATTTATACTTTACATAATCTATTTTTACGAATCGAGGCCTCTTTGACGAGCTATAAGTGGCTAATTTTATACATATGATTCATTAAAATTGATTTAGTATAAACGGGGAATAATTCTTCGGAGTATCACTAGTATTAACGAGGTATTGACGATAATTTCATATTACATAATGTTTTGACTTTTGAAGAGGTAGAGGAAATAACACGCTAAAAGTAAATCCTACTCATGTTTTCTAGCTAGAAAATTAAAATACGAATAAATTTCTCGTTAACAAGACTATTCTTACCATCCAAATCTGAACACGTATTACAACCGGTGGTATAAGTACGAACCATCAATGAAGCTAAATCATAGTAACTAGTTGGATTACTTCAACCGTACCAATTACCTCGGTTAGAGCGTATGTATCAATCCGGCTAAAAGACACACACATACATACACACTCCCGTGCGCGCGCGCGCTTACAACGCAATTACCACACTCGAGGATCGATTAATCCAATCTCGAGCGTCAACTTTTCCCCTAGAAACTAGACAATCAAACGGATTCCCATCCACGTTTCGCAAAAGACCGACGCTCATTCGCTCGCTCGCTCGCTTGCCTACTCTAAAACGCTCATTACTACTCGGCAGTAGTCGATGTAAACAAGGGATTCGAAATTGGTCAGAGTAGAGATAGGAGAGAGAGAGAGAACCCCTTTCTCTTCCTACCGAACCTCTCGCTATTTCCTCCTTAATCCCGACTAAAAAGCTAATTACGACGGGGATCCCACGTCATTGAAGGGAGAGCTACTGCCGTTGCTACTGCTGATGCTGCTACTGGTATACGCAGGTAAAGAGATAAAGCGGAAGCGGCGCGCGTGCAGGTACAAGAGGAGGAGAATTTAATGGAAGACGACGACGACGAGGAAGCGCGCGTGTGGGGGGTGGGGGGGAGGAAGGAAGCTCGCACGTAGTTACGGCGAGTAATAATGCGGATCCAGTGCCTGAAAGGAGGGAGTAGCAACGGGAGAAGGACATTTTTCATGTCCGGAGAAATTAGATGGACTTCTTCGTCTCTCTCTCTTTTTGTGTGAGAAGAAGGCGAAGAAGGAGGAGGAGGATGAGTTCTTTTTTTTCGGGGAAAGAAGGAAAGGAGACGGGTCTTTGTAAGAAGGACCAGTGCGACGAGTGCTGGACTGTTGCGAGTGGTCGATGGAGATGGATGATTGAGCGGATAATCGGTTGCTTTGTACGCGGGTGGCGAATTTTCAGGGGGGGAGAGAAGATAAAGAGATCGGAAAATTATTGTTGACCTGGATGAGAAAGGAATGAAGAGATGTTGGTTTGATGGTGTATTGTCATTGCTTTTATATTTATGGTTTAGAGATTTGTAATTAAGTAATGATAAATTGTTCTAGGAATGACAGTTGTGGCAGAGGATTTTGTAGATTATGTCAATACAGAGATTAGAATATAAACTACTTATTGATTGAATTAAAGATATTTAATAGTGTAAACTTTAGATCATCAGAAAGAAACTGAACTTTGAATTTTATTAGAACTATAGGGCAAGTAATGTGCAGTATCTGAAAATTATCATCTGCTTAAAAGGGATTGCAATAACTGGTATACTTACCCTATTATATAAGAAAGACATAAATAACCCAATATATTTTTATTGTATCACGAAAGCTAGTTTTGCGTTTCATTATATCTAGAGAGAAAGTTGTAACGATTTAATCAATAGCAAATATTTACTCGCGAAAACTGAATCCCGAACTAATCGGAATTTTTTCTCTCTCCAAAAGTAATACTGCTTCTATGGAATAAATATTTATTTTTAATTGGCAACGTTTATTTTCGCTCGCAAACTTTCATTCTCAAAAAATCGGGGAATCGAGAAACGTATATATGATTTGTTGAATCGACTATTGTTTTGAGATTTTAATCCTTTAATACTTTACTAAATCTCAAGGATTAGTAACTTCCTCCAATGCAATAATAAAATTTCGGTGAAGTTAAAGCCTTCTATACGCTCTGAAATAAGTGGACTTATTGTTAGGCAACTTTGTAAAATGTATAAGTCTCTCGCGTTATCAGTTATATTTGCGAATCGCACGAATAGAAACATTTTGTGAAATATTTAGTTCGTCAATCAGCGAATGCTCAACCTATTTTCTCCACGACAAATAAAAATCATCACACTATTGGATATTGATTTTTCAAATCGATAGTTTATTTTCAAGTTTCGCGTGCACTCTTGACGAGAATTTTACGCGATATGAAACCGCCGAAGCTCTAACTATACAAAAATTTATACCTATCTCCAAATACACTTTTAAAAACGTCTCCTGTACACCCCATCCTCCATCTCTTGGTTCACTCAACTACGCGGAATTAGAAACGGGGGCCGACTCCACGCCGTCAGCACATCCGGCCTTTCATCGTTGTGGGTGCTCGCGCGTCAGAGCCTTTTCTCTCTCTCACTCTCTCTCCCTATCTGTCTGTCATTATCTCGTCGCGACGTGTCAAACCTGCCAGTCGGCGTGTTCCTCGCGCCCCGTCGAGCATTAGCCTGTGAGATGTATATATAAGCTATATATACACATATATATCTCTGTATACGTGTGGCTGTGTTTCTATTTATCTTGCGGTGCAAGGAAACTGCGAGGTGACGGGAATATCTGACACGAGGTTTTGTCTTTTTACGGTTGAGATTCGTTTTTTAACGGGTTGTAGAATTTTTTTTTTTTAATTGTTTACGGATGAAAGAGTTCTACGGTTTACTGAAAAATAGAAGAGAAAAAGTATTTCTTTCAATATATTTGCGCCAAAGTTCTACGATAAATATTGCAAAAGTGGAAGAAAAACTATGGGTAAAGCTAGAATATATGAGAAAACAGTTTAACCGATTTTCGAATGTGTATATATATACACACACACGTTATTTTATATTTATTCTATTAAATAAGTTTTATTTTCTATTCTTTACAAAACGCAAACGAAATAAAATCAAATACGAACGAGTCAAAATAAAAATGTATTTTAATGTTCGAGAATTATTTACGTGAAATGTAACGTTGTTTTTTCTTTTTTTTATTCTTAACTTGTTGGATAAAGATTTATTTTTCATCGCCGCAAGTACCGGAATGCAAACTAAAAACCTTATTGATATTCCCGTGTTTCCCGATAAATTTATATATATACACATTTGGCATCGCAACATACGATTATCAGCATGTCGGTAATATTATACGGTAGTGAAAATCACTAAATCAATTTGAAATTCGAAACAATGCCGTGACGCGATACTCCGAAATCGGAAGTTTCGAAATTGTTTATCAATAAATATCAATTACTGAAACTTTTGATAGCCTCCGCACGAATAATTAATTATTCAAACATTTACTGATTACTCGTACATATATACCTATATTATATACTTTCAACGTTATACCAAACGTTTTAAAAAGTAGCCTTCAGCGATTTCAACATAAACTTTCTTCCTTCCATCCACCTGTATATAGTTTATTTTTATCAACAAGCACAAGCGCCAACCTATTAATACTAACCTCTCATCGATTTATCATCATTATTCCCCCTTACATCGTCGTTTGCATACGAGCACCTCTTCTCCCCCCCTTCACGAGACAAGACGCATTTCCTTCGTTTAAAACTACACCGAACCTCGCGCTCTATCTCCGCACCGTGTCCCCCTTATAACATTCGTCACAGCAAATAGTTTATTTACCCCAGGCATCGTATAGCCCTAAACAAAAACAAATGTCTTCATTTCGCATTCTTTCCCTCTTGATGTATACATATATACGCACATTTCGTTCACCCCCTATCTTTCTCTACATACATACGCAACCCTCCACACGCGTGTAAAACCCAATGTTGTCCAACAGAGGCACTTTATTCGCGTTCTCTATCTCTCGCCTCTTCTCACTCTCTCCTATCTTCCCACCCACCGGCATATATAGCCTTATCCGTTCGCCGTCGCACCGAAGCCGTTTATCGTGACTTCACGCTTCGTGGATGTACGTCACACACTATACCTCACCCTACCTATACATATATATATTTACACACACACATATACACTGCTATATACTTGGCCCCTTTTGGTCGTAGGGAGTGGAAGGGAGGCTGACACGTGTGTTGTCGCGTAGTAGAGAGAGGGAGAGAGAGAGAGAGAGAACCCCCCCGTAACTACAGAATTTAACGCGAGCCTTGCACATATTCGCAACGTCAGCGGCAGTGGCGGCAGCAGCTCTCGTGTGGAATCTCTCTTTCAATGATTAAGCTGGGTAGAGGGAGTAGTCTCGACGCCGGCGGTGATGCTGCCACCGGCTGGCTGTACTCTCTCTCTCTCTCTCTCTACGCGAGCTCTCTGTGTTTGCGTATTATTCGCCGAGGCGAGAGGTGCCTGCTATATATGTTGTATGTACGTAAGTACGTACGCGTTGAACTAATTTGAAGAGACTGGCTGGGAAAGAAGTTATACACCGTGGTGTGGTAGAGGTGCGGTGGAGATTAGCGGTATGGTTGCTACTGTTGCTGCTGCTGCTGCTGAAAATGTGGATGGTGTGAGTACCTGCGAAGGTGTTGAGATAGTGGTAGGAGTTATTTGCTTGATGAGGTGATGTCGGTACGTGTGTGTGGAGGTGAGTGAGAAAAGGAAAAAAATTAAGGTGATAGAGTGTGGAAGACTGTAAGAAGATGCTAACTTTATTTTTGAACGTGAATATTAATAACAGTTTTCACAGTTACGAGGTTACTATAAATTATTAAAGGTTCAGTTTATATACATGTTTCAATAATTATATTGAATTATTGTGTGAACGATATTTTATACAACAAATATAGTTTTTTTTTTCGTTTCTTATAAGTATTTTGAAATGTAATGGACTTATTGTTTTTTTTCAAGTCTAATCGTTAAAGAAACAGTGCAAAAAAGGAACATTCAATTTACAGATTTTCCTACTTTTAAATGATTTTATCCGATAGATTTGACGTCACGGAGTCAAATGTATTTTTAATTTTCTGCGAAAACAGAACAGATCTTGATGAACGATAACGATTAGCGGCTGATTGCTTTTTGACGAGCCAAGGAAAGACTATAATTAGAATTTAATAAACTGAGGCGCGATATCAAATATACATTACGTAATATCGATTTAATATGGATTGAAGCAAGGAATAAGCAATAAAATTTTTGATTACCTGTTATATTGTACTTTCAGAAGAGGTACAAAAAAGCCTCAATAAATCGACCATGAATTATATATATATTTATATATAATATATTTATAATTCGTCTCCGCTACACTTAATTAATAGCTTGTTAGGAATTCATGTTATATACTCGGATAAAAAAAGTCCGATTTACAAGTCTTTCGATTTTTTTCTACCGGAAAATGATATTGCTAAGGTAAAAATCTAATTGGATTCTGAGAACAGTTTAATTGTATGTCGGATTGCGTCAGAATGAATTTATAAAACATCGTCGACACGTCTTAAATATTTAATGATAACCGAACTGAGCCAGTAAAATGCGTGTCTTTAATCTTTCACGATCTGAGAAACTGTCCGGTACTATAATTACATTCAAAACCTAAATACATGTGAACTCTATCTCTCTAAATCAAAGTGGAACACGTAGAGACAGGAATGTAGAATGTAAAAATCTAATCGTCGCAAAACGACCTACGAGCTTATCTCACGACAAGCAAAAGAGGTAAATTTTAATCCTGCATTTTTTAAAAGCGCACACGTCTCTTCAATTCTAACCAGGAAAAGCGGCATATAAAGCCATTCTAGCTAATGAATATAGTTATGCTGGTACAGTCGATTAAAAATTATTAAATGCACTTTTAGTATAATGAAAATATTGAAATCTGTAAAGCTATTTGACAAACCCACCAAAAATATGCAGTTTTTTCTTAACTACATTAATAAACAACTTTTGCCACCAATCCCATATTCTAACCTACATACAACTATGCCGTAAACGCCCTAAAAAATTAGTCATGCCCCGACCGCATCACGATCACTCTATAGACGATTGCATCTCTGTTCCACTCTCTGTCACTCTCTCGCCGCGGTTATTATTCATTCTCCCCTTCTCCCACTCAACACATATATACCCTATAACTGCAAAATTCATCCGAAGCCGCGCGCTACTATGGTATTCATTCGCGGCCATGACGCGCGGCCCATATACCGTATTTTAATGAAATTACAGCCGATGATTGCGGAGAATGCCGACAATCCAATGTCTACGAGCCTATACTGCGTTATCTCACTAGAACTCGAAAATTCCATCGGTATATATGTATAGATAGAGTGTAGGTCGCATGCGACGCGAGGTAGAGACAATTTTTCGCACGCTGCGCGACTCTCTGCAGGCCATTAACTCGACGAAAGTATAGAGAGCCGCGCAGCGAGAGAAGTGTCGACGGGAGTTTTTGCATTCATGGTTTTCAACTACTTTTCCGCCTTCCTCGCGCTCTCTCTCTCTCTCCCTCCCCGGTTTCGTTCTTTTTCACGTTGGATGCGGAGAGTGAGAGGCAGCGAGCGCGTTTTATTACGAGCGCGATTTTTTCTTTGCCCTCTCTGTCTCTCTCTCTCTCTCGCGCGCGCCCGCGCGATTCCTGGTGCTAAAAGTGCGCGCGGAAATTTCTTATTTGTTTTTGCTGAAATTTATGGCGAAAGAGAGAGAGAGAGAGAGAGGAAGACAGGAAGGGGAAATTCTTCGTGAATCGTATTAGCTGGTGGAGAGTTTTTTCCTGTTTTAATTTTTAATGTCGCTCTATGGAGAAAGTGGCGTTCAGAATAAAAACTGTGGTTGGTGCGATAATATACGTAAACGTAAAACAGATTTTTTTTTCTTATAATCGAAAATCATGTATAGTTATTAAAATTGTAGTTATCCTTTCGCATTATACGAATATAAAAGAAAATGTGTAACATAATAGTGTTGATTCCACACAGCTATTTGATTAATACTTGACGCGTGCAAATACGAAAGTGACATGATATTGTTGTTGATCGATACTTATTTACATTAATTAAAAAAGCAAATTTGTAAAGCAAACACTTCCGAGTCCCTTTTCAAATTCCTTTGTACACAAGCTACTATCAAAATATCTCAACCCCCTAAAATAAACTCTTCCCAAACATAATCCCAACTCGGATCTTCGCCCACAGAATTACAACACCGCTTGTAACAAAAAGGCTATGTGCGCAAGCTTCATCGTCGCGTATATATATGCAATAAATAGGCACGCGGTGCATAATCAACGCGGCATGCGCACCCTGTTTTTGCGCATACCGATGAATGATTTATTAGAGATAATATGCACGCGCGCACACCGTATATACATACATATATATATGTACAACCCGCAATGCAATGGGGTCGCATGCGGAGTCGGCGATGTATTTATGCGTGTACGCATTCCGTGTCAAATCGAATGATTAAAGGCCATTGGTATCTTTGGAATTTCGCGAAGTCGCGCGCGATATATATTTTGGGCTGCTGCGTGGGTCTGGGTAAATAGATTTTTGGCCAGGACTGGTAGGCAGGGAAGCGTTATTTTTCGAATGATTTATGAGGGTGTGTACTAAGGGACGAGTTGGTTATTGTTCGGCCGGGGGATATTATTGGTTGTTTGTAATTGACTTTAATTCAGTGATATAATTGTTGACAATAATCCTGTTTTCCAGATCGCAATGTGGAATTAATGCCGTTAAATATTTGTATTTGAGTGGGGCTGACATTTCGAATGGTGTTGTGTTTTATGTCTGACCGAATCTGACTATTTCTACTGTGAGAAAAGAACTTTATGTTATTGTTCGTAATGGTAAATCTTTTAGTTATTCTCTCGTTACGATAACAGGAATTGTTTACAAAATTATTTATTACATCGTTCCGGGGTAATATACTTGCAATGATACAGTGTGCGTAACGTCTGTAAGATATATGTACACAGTAGTTTAATCCGATGTGTCTGTTATTATCCTATAATTGTGAGCGAAGAGAGCGAACGTATTTGCGAACGCACGTCTTAGTGTATTGAGAAGTCGAGAGTGACATTCTCCCCCGTCGACGGTAGCATCGGAACCAGGTTCATCCTCATACGCATTCAAATCGCGAACAGCACCACCACCCGACGGACGGGAGATTTTTGTGAAAACATTTTTTAATAAAGGATAGAAAGTATACTTGTGGTAACTTATTTACTCTTGACAATGTACCAACTTAAAATAGCTGTAACAACAGTATCCTAAGATACTGCTCATCAATATTGATCCTGAATTGAAAAATAAAAGAAAAACTGTCTGTTTGATGGGAATGATTTCCATCACAAAACAATACTACTCCTCTAATTACCACACTACTCACTAACAATCCGCTTCGGTTTCACGCGTCAACAGCCATTCAAATCAACCTCAATGTTCTCTCGACTCTTTAACTGCATATACTGATTTACACACGAACCGGCGGAGGAGAGGTACCTTCTCATGCCGACCATCTGCCAGCGACGGCTCAATGACAAATTCCGCGCTCTCGCCGAATACTCACCTATATACTCCCTCTCTCTCTCCCTACTCCCACGCATATATACACACATATACCCCCGCACACATGCATATATATATACTAACTCTCGGAGACGCCGCACCGTCGACGTACGACGGAGTTAATGCGAGGTGAATAGAAGACAATGGGCATTCAACTGGTGCGGCGGCGGCGGTGGTGGTAGCGACGACGACGACGACGACGACGACGAGGGAGTCGAGCGTCGCTGAGGCGACGGATTGTTCGGCCATCGATTATTAATACCCCGGATCCGCTTATACGCGCGGAATTTCGACAAATGGCTCGTATGAATGTATGGGCCGATTGTGCGGTCGGTGTATTATGGCGGAGGGTGAATAGAACACGGGGGGCTTGGCTCGATTCTGTGGATGGAGGTCGAATACGGGAATTGGGGAAGGGGGGAGGGAAAGAGTTCCCACTGTGCGCGCGGGTTTTACGGGTTTTCAAGGGCGAGGTACGCTTTTGTAGTGAGAGCCCCGCAGGCGCGCCGAGGTCAATTAACGAGGAGTGTGTCTGTGTATGTATATATGTACCTGTGGGTGACTATGGAAGGGTAGAATGAGAGAGAGAGAGAGAGAGGGACTGGGAGTTGATTGGAATTTTTCGCTTTTCTGATTAGTCATGGGAGTTTCGAGAACAAAGGGTGAAAATAACTGCTTGCTTAAGCATTTGTGCGTTGCGTGATATGTTGTGACGTGTGGTTTAATGGTTCTATGCCTCAATTATGACGATTTTTTTTGTTTAAGTTAAGGGTAGAATAGTGGCGGGTGGTGTCAATCAATGTTGGAAAATTATAGGTGTTGATTTTACGCTGCTTTTAAAAGCCAATGAAAGTATAGTTAACAATAATCAGATAATAAAGTTACAGTTTTTGTTTTCAAGAGCAGTGTAGTTTGTACTAATACACACCATAATTAACATTCGTACTTGTGTGCTAAAGGAGTTTCAACTATTAGTATCGACAGTATAATAACTATAGATATAAGGCAAATAATTGTTATTAATGTACACTATAGAAAATTTCAGTGATAGTTCTCTAAACAAATTCACGTACATTTTAGACTTTCGTTACAATACATCGAAAATTCGACGTCACCGTACAATCAACAATTGAAAATTACTGAATAAACAACAACTACCCTCACTATATACTTAATAAAACACAACGAAGGAATAATTTTATATTTCCCCCAAGTTCTCAAGTAACCAGCTCCCACCCAAAACTTTCCTCAGCCATCTCCCTAAGCGCGCCACCACGACGCACCTATAGTCATAAAAAACCTCCAGAAATCCGCATACATCAGGCCACCACTCACAAGCAAATACCCCGGCATCCTTGTATTTACGCGTCTCGGGGTTGCACTACGTATATACACGCGGACTTGTAACCAACGACTTGGCCACCTTATCGCAAGAGCCACACGCGTTCCATGTCTCTCTCTCTCTCGCCCTCCGGGAAATTGAATATTTCAGTGTAATTGCTATCGAATGTCCAATTACGTGCGACGCCTAGTTGAAAGTAGCTCGAAAGCGTAATTAGGCAAGTGGAGCGACAACGGTGGCTCGCTGCATCTATTACGAGACGATGTAAATATTGTTCGCCGCACGTATACATATATATATATATATATATATATAGAGGTGAAGAGTGACGTAAACGAGCGCGCAGGAACGGAGGTAGTATGTTTAATTAGATGGGGAGGGAGGGGACTATGATAGGTTCGCGCGTCTATTATAACGCAATTAGGATTACCGTGGATTTTCATTTCCTAATTGGCATGTCAATATTTGCTCTCTGCGTATGTATGTGTTTGTGTGTGTGTATGTGTGTAAGAGAGAGAGAGAGCGAGATAGAGAACGAGTTTGTACAATAGTACACCTTTACATATTTTAGAAACTAAGATATATTTTCGATCATGAAGAGTCTTGGGCTGATAAATGGATGTAAATGACATAATTATCATCAGACTTGTTATAATTTCAGCTTTACCTTTGTTTGAATCGACCACTGTGTATCCTATATTTAACGATTCTCATGTATTCACAGAATGTATACATAATTCCATAATTCATCGAATAAATTATACTGACATTATCGAACAACGAGCAAATACAACAAGTGAATTTCAACAACATTGTAAGCAAACATCAATTGCCTCACAATTATCTCAACGGTCTTTAAAACCGCTCCCGTCGTGTCAAGAATCCACAAGCCAAGCATAGAGAGAGAGAGAGAGAGGGAGGGGGAGGGGGGAAGCAAAGCATCCGATATCAATCCTCATTACTCCAGCACGTTATCGTCGCTGGTGTATATATATATATATATATATATATAGGGGATAGTGTTAGCTCACCGTCGGCAATCGAATCACTCGCATCTTTTAATTAACTAATGAGGCGCGCCGACGCGACGTCCGTTCATCAAACGCTCGGCCATTCCCGCGTCCTCCCTCTAATCCCAACGCTCTCTCTCCTCCCCCCTCTCTCTCTCTCTCTCTCTCTCTCTCTCTTTCTCGTATATATACGTATTATTGCTCATAAGATAATCTGCGCGAACTCGCCGTTTACGCTCCGCGTGTGTAATGGGGCTCGCGTGCTCGTGTGCATGTGCCGTTTGCCTTCTGCACGCCTGGCCAGTAGCGCGCGCATGGATTAATGGCATTAAGCCGCGTTTTACGACGAATGCCGCTACTACCATCGTCGTCGTCTCTCTAGTCGTATTCGTTTCGTGGAATCGTACGCTTTCGGTGTATGTATATAGAAGTGAATTTTGACCCCACAGTTGTGTATATAGAAGCGATGAAGAGGTGCAAGGAGAGAGTTTTGATGTGCGCTATATAGATACACACACACACACACACACGTTTGAAAGGTCGGAAATGGCCGATGGTGGAACTTTGATTGGATTTATCTGCGTTGATCTCTGACAGTTCACATGAGCGCTGCGATTGAGTTGTACGTTTTTCTTCTTCTTTTTAATACGTGGGGTTTATGCGAGATGTAATCACCTGTAGCCGGAAGTATGGGATTGGAAAATTATGATGCTCTCAGGTAATAACGTTGATGTAATATTTACCACTGAAAGTATAATAATAGAGACTATAGGCAATCGGAAGTACAAACATATTTCGAAAACAAACGCACAAAGGCCTGAGATACATATTTTGATACAAAAAAAAAACATGATTTATTCGATCCAATTTCCATTAGACCTCCTTATTTCATCCGCATCACGCCCCGATTTTTCCTCATCTCAAAAAAACCATCCGAACAATATACCTTTCTTCAACCTCTTCCACCTCGACCACGATTCCTTCCTCCATGTTTACTCTCCACCATCCAAGGCATCGAGTCTGAATACAACTTACCCCGCACCAGCTACTCCATACAAACCTACTCCCACATCTCTATCTCTCTCTCTCTCTCCCTTACTATGATGAATCGGCCTAATTTCGCGGACGGAAGGTCACGTACGTGGGCACCTCCGTACTAAATCTTGCATACGCGTGTATGCCACTGTACAGTCCAAGACGTACACATACACATATATATACATATATATATGTGTGTATATATATAGGTATATATACACACATATATACGAAGACAAAACGCGGAACGGAATGCCCCTGTTGTCCCGCACAATCGCGCGTTGTGCAGCAAGCCGCAGCGATGGACGACTGAGCGAACGCGCTCGAGTGTGGAAACACTGCGGGTGAGAAGGGACGGTAGAGAGAGCGAGAGAGAGAGAGAGAGTTGGAGTGGCTCTCGAGAGCAGGGAAAGTGCTGCGTGCGCGTGATTCTAGATTGTGTTTAATTGTGGATGGCCGCACGGGGTTATGATAATAATTGATGGACGGTCGTCGTGTGGCTTTTTAGGGTGTTACGAGAGACGATTGAGTCATTTGATTGGGACGAAGGGGTGTGAGTTTCTTGTAGTTGAGAATAATTTTTGTCAAAGCAGATTTTTTTTTTTATAAAATACAAAAGATTTATTCTTATAAAACAGAAATGTTTCGTCATTTCGTAATTTCTGCCAGTAACCGTCTATTGATCTTTCGATGGATATATTCTAATAAATATAGCTAAATACATAGACAGTGATAAATTCTTCTCACGTGTAGGGTGTGGGGGGTATGAGGGGGGAGGGTGAGGGCGCATGCATGAATGGAATATATGCAGAAATGTATGACGCATGTGCACGGCTCGGTACACGTGCCCATAAGCCTCTATATATACTGGTAGCATAAAGATATCATATTATCATATGTTAATTCCTACACAAATCATGTGGGTAAATATCGTTGAGCGCGCGCGCGTATATATATATATATATATATGAATTCACTTTCGTCTAGCTCTTCTATATACCAACATCTACATACCTGCATTTATAATCGTATTTGCGTAAGTGCTATAATATAACATGTACCTAATTGTATGCAGATACATATATATTAATTCCCCAAAATATCATATATTATTTCAAATATCATGATCATTTCTAAGCTTTTGTTTTGGAACAATTTATGATAGTTTATCAAATTTTCCATAATCCCTAATCGAAATTTATCTGTGTACGACTGATTCTACGTTATAATCGCTACCATATATAGACTACCATCATTTTTCCAAAACGACTTCTTAAACGCACTCGCTTAAATAAAACAGGCAAGGTGGCGGCGCAAGCTCTTGCACACCCAATTACCATACATACGCTCATATCCTCGTACGCATTCAACCCTAATGCTCTTGGATTAAACGAAGAAAGACGGCCACTGCAGCCGCTTACTTTCGCCGTCGAGATTCACCGTCAGAGATTATACGCACCCAAGCTGTTCCTTATTCTTCTTCCTATACTTACCCCAACATATATATATACACCAAAGCAAAATAGGAAGGGATATGAATTAACGCATGCTGTTACAACACGTTCTGCTCTATGAGAAGCGATTCCTAAATCATATCAGCATAGTACAACACCGTATGCACACATGCGCGCGCTTCGTTCGTTCGTTGGTCCCCTACGGAGAGATATACGGCTGTATATATATATATATACAGCCTAACCGTGCATGCCTATACTATTCCCTCGCGGGATGCATGTGTATATGTGTGAACAACATATATAACAGCAGTAGCAACGACGACGACGACGACGACAAGAGATAGTAGCATACATCAGCGCTGCTGTAAAGTCTCTATATATATATGCTAGTTGCATTCCTCTAGTCTTTGTATAGGCTCTCTCTCTCTCACACACATACACACCCCGTGCAAAACGGCCTCACTGCCCCTACTCCTCTCCCTCTAAACGTAATCACCCAATACGTCCCCCCCCCCCTCCCGTCGATGAGATTAATGCCGTTGCGCGTTGCGCCGCCGCCACCACTACCCGCGCGTACTGCTGCACTGCGGTGTAATTTCGCGATCTCCTCTCGCTCGCGCCTGCGGAAATTCCCCCGTCATTATCGCCCACGGCCCGGAATTCTCGATCGATCGACGAGACCGACCGGCTAGCCGTTCTCTATCCTACTATATACACATCTCCCCCACTACCAAAGCCTAGTCGAGCTTTACCTATATAGGCTCGGTTTGTGAATAACTACGTGTGTATGTGTATATTGCTAGCGCGACTATTGGGGAGGGGGGGAGGAGCGAAGGTGTTTTGAATTTTAGTCGCGGTAGGAGAGTTTTGAATTGCGGCCGCGCGCGTGGGTCAAAAGTTTGCGAATTAATGGGTCTGTGCGTGCGCGCGTGTGTGTTTGTGTGTGTAGTGGATATAGTGCGATGGTGCAGGTAGGAGCGAGGGAGAGAACGTGGTGGATAATTGCTTTCTGAGTTTCTAACGGCGCGAGGGTGGTAATTGCAGTTTTATATTGTTTTGGCTGGATTCAGGACAATATATATATATATATATATATATATAGATTGTGGGATTGTTTCGGAAAAAGTACGTTATTTCCGAAAAATTTAACGGCCGATGTCGTGTCGCTGTGGAGTGTAAACGTTGTTGATGACAGGCTGCACATCTGGTGTATTTGAGTTTTCGTATATAGCATTGTTTCATGGAACTATATTTTCAAATATTAAATAATAATTTCACTGTTTATTTGAAAATGTATATAAACACGCTCGCTTTACAAGTTTACAAGAATTTAGTATATTGATTAATCCAATTTACAATTTTACTTATAGTTTATCTTCTTTCGTTGACTTCACAGGGAAGAGAAAAACTTTACTGTTAACGAATGAACATTTGGACATGGATAAATGAATGTTCATTTGTAGTTAGAGAAATTCGTTAATAGTTGAGTAAACAACTCAAAATAAAATGTAAATAAATTTCTTTAACTATTAAAAAATGTTTGTTTGTCCATATG
Source organism: Torymus tubicola (assembly GCA_035583055.1). Taxonomy (NCBI): domain Eukaryota; kingdom Metazoa; phylum Arthropoda; class Insecta; order Hymenoptera; family Torymidae; genus Torymus; species Torymus tubicola. The sequence goes on from JAWWEQ010000692.1 coordinate 35,837, forward strand.
TAAAAATCATTTATTAATAGTTAAAAAAATTCCCTTACCTCTGTGTGCAGAGATTCTTTCATTTAAACTTTCCAGGCAATATATACATATATATATATAATGATACATTTCACCTAAACCAAAATTGTTCCTCAAAAATGCATTTTCCAGGTTTAATTCACGGTTGAGACGGCCAAAAGAGAATGGACGTGACGGGAAATTAGATGACATAATGGTTTCATCGCTCAAGATGGAGGATCGGCGGGGGGCGGGGAAGGGGAGCCGAGAAGAGAGCGAGTGCACACACCACGCTGGTGTCAAAAGGAAGGAAAACGAGTTTCTCGTCTTAGAGACGGAAAACGTAACGCAATTCGCAACGTGACTTTGTTACAAAGTTTCGAGATTTTGACCGCGTGCGAGCTCGGTGAAAATGAAAAAACATCGCACTAGTGTGCGCGTGCGCACACAGCCGTAGAGAGAGAGAGAGAAAGAAAAACTGCAGTGTGTATAAAGGTAGTATGAAGAAATATGTTGGAAGGGAGTAGTGCCGTTCCTCGTGGCGTCATATGTGTACTTCGAAATTTATATTCCATTACGACGGAAGCAAAAATAAGTGCAGAGTTCATAAACCTACAGCGTTATACAATGTGTATACGAGAGAACGATGCCATTATAATCCGAAATAAATTACAATCATCTCTTGCTCGCGAGAAACTCATTTTCACTCCTTTTTCACCCACGATCCTAATATGAAAAATTGCAATCAACTCTCATTCTCCTCTTGCTATCCCATCATCCACACCTTCTCTCTCTCTCTTCCTCTCCTTTTCAACTTAGCACGTCCGGGGATCGATAGCCTCGAATCGCCCCCTATACGCGGATGATTAATCACCCTAGCGTAGGAATTGATTAAACATTCGTTGTCGCGCATCTGCTCTCACTCTCTCTCTCTCTCTCACTCGCATTCTCGTATACACTCACACATTTTTTCTCTATCCGCGACCCACAAAATATCACTGCCACAGTGCCCAAGGTTTTATTACATTCGTCGATTACGCTGCTGATGCGAATCGTACGAGCGTTAATTCCCTTGTATAATACATACTTTTTTCCACTTTCTAGCAACGTGCAATAATTAATTTCGAAAGATTTTTTCTCTCGGCTAGCGTTTTGTGTATCGATGTTGCATGTCGCTTATAATCGCATTAGTCGGTCGGAGCTTTGAAATCCGCGCGCGCGTGAATTAATATTTCGCCGTGGGCGAGGGAAAATCTGAATTTTCGGCTGCTCGTTTCCGTGTGAGTATCGAATGGGATTTTGGAAGATTACCTGATGGGTATTGCTGCGAATGGTCTTATAATGGGGATATTTTTCGAATCGTAGGTATTGTTGCAAATGGTCTTATAATGGTGGTATTTTTCGAATCGACTTTTTTTTTGTCGTTTCTTAAAAGTAGCTGTTTTATGCAAAATGAATGTGTTTATGAAAAAAAAAAATAATTACTGTTGTTAGTTTTGATTGAATCACTAACTGAACCACAAAAAACGTAAATTACTGACATTTCTTGCAACGTATTTGATTTGTCTTTCGTTTCAGTCTCTTCATTCATCATAAAATATGAAACAAATGCCTTAGCTAGCAAGTGCTTCAAGTCAGATGAAATAGAACACTTAAAAAGTTATAAGACAGTTACTCTCTTTCTCAACAAGACTATAGAAGAAGAAATTAAAAACCTTGAAAAAATTATTTTAAGATAAATAATATACTGATATTCTTTTTATGTTTCATATCAAAATGATTCATTCAACATGTGTTTTTTGATAATTGATGATAATAATTCCATAACGGTAATATAATAAAATAATGAAATTTTAACGACTATTAAAACATAATTGACTGATGAGTAACCATTTCAACTTTATTATATTTAAATCAAATATATTTTTACATTGAAATCCATTCGTTAGCCATAAAAAATTCACTCGATATCATTTAAAGCAATTTCAACCTGAATCATTCGATTATGAATTATTATACAACATTAATAAATATTCTTTCATTGCTTTCGAATAAAAAAAGGAACCGTTTAATTCGCCAACACGTCAATCAGGCGTAAAAATATACTCATAAATCACTCCAAACAGTTCTCGCCAAAAAAAATCCAAGCGTTTTAAAAATTTGAATAGCAGGGTATTAATCAAACAACTCGAAACAAAACGATACTTCATACCAACCGCGACCGCAAACGAATTTAATTCCCGTATCAACCGCGCGTACAACCGGGATTTAATAATACTCTAAGCGAAATAATTCCCCGCCTCCTTCGCCAACTTCTTATCTGCGCCGGTTCCCGTTGGTAGATCAAGTTCCCTTGGTAGAAACTCGCTACACTTTGCGTACATGCGTCTTTCCTTTGACTTCCCATCATTCGAATACTCGACGATTTTGATCAAAACCAAGCGCGTGAATAATATGAACGTTTCTGCTGGACGATAGGACAAACGTATAGGGGGAATGAAAAAGGTCGAAGGGGCTTGGAATACGTGAGAGGGGGAAGCAGTGACTTTGGAAAAGCATAGTGCAGGGGTTGGGGTTGTTTGAGTAGGTGACGTGGACGATGGGATAACTGCGGCTGTTTTTGTAGACGGAGAATTATGAGATGTCAAATGTATTTTGTATCTGTATTACGAAAGTTTTGTGTTTACCGTAAATCATAATTGCTGTTTTACCTATTTTTAATTAGTTTAATATTTTATTTGGAATTCGGAGGAGATGCTTTATTACAATTCTGAATTATGATTTATGCTTTTTATTTATGAAATGTCATGTCTTTGAACTCGCGTCATAAAGTCAGCAAAGCTTTTAATAATTAAAATTATATCACGTAATTAATTCATACTTATATATATTACGTAAAAAGCAGTGGAAATTCAGATTAAGTAAATTTTAATTTAATTCATTGTACTAAAAATGGAACAGCAGCCCGCACTTGTGAAAAATTTAATTGCCATCTCGGATTTATCAAATCTGGTATATGAGCCATTCTATAGAAAAACGGACACTTTTCAGTCCAAAAATGGGGACCCGTCAGTTTTGAGAGCACACTTATCAAACAAGTTTTTTTCATTCTTTAGGATATTACAAATGAAACGAAAAAGGGTGCCATGTCGGAACCATGTGCCAACAATTAGTTACGGGCAAATTACTGATAATGAAAAAATGACTACAAATAGCTCTAGTTTGATAAAAAATAATTCCATTAGTAACAACTCAATATAAAATTCGGAAAAAAGAAAAAGAAACTAGAGAACGAGAGCTTTCCAAATCTTTTTTCAGAATTAGAAAATGTTGATTCCTTCAAAAGTTACGTGAATTTGAAGTTGTACTTGAAACTGACAAAAATTTCATTATCAGTAATTTGCCCGTAACTAATTGTTGGCACATGGTTCCGACTTGGCATCCTTTTCCATTTCATTTGTAATATCCTAAAGAATGAAAAAAACTTGTTTGATAAGTGTGCTCTCAAAAATGATGGGTCTTCATTTTTGGACTAAAAAGTGTCAGTTTTTCTGTAGAGTGGCTCATATAAAATATTAAGATAAAACAATCGTTGAAATTCAGATTCAACGTCTGCGCATAGAGAGAGACTTTGATTACTATTATAATTAACTAACTTACCGTGTGTATATATATATACAGAATAGATCATACCAGAAAATTTCGTAATCAATAACTCATCATTCTCAAAGCAAGCAATTACCAGTAAACCATTTAAATCCAGTAACCGTCACATCGACCACTAACGAAATTGATATCCAGACTTGCGAAAAACCGCGTTAACGCCAAAATCCACATCGCGCGCACACATATATATATATATATCTCCAACGCCACTGGCGTGCGCGAGTCGCACGAAGATTCATCGGACGAGTATCGAATGTCAGCGCAAATCAATTCAGCCTATAGTAATAGCCAGTGGGCAAAAAATACGTAATATAATTCCCGTGAGGTCTAATAGGAGCCACACACATACACACCACCACAGTTGTACCGATCAAGTGCGGTTTTATTAGGCTTAGCATTCGTGTGGGCAACCGCACGCGCAGCAGCAGCGAGTTCGTTTCGACTATAACCGCGCACGCGCGCATAAAATTCGATCTCCGGCTGTGTGCGCGCGCGCGTTGTTTCACGCAGTTCTGGATTTCATCGCGATTGGTGGTGGTATAGGTGTTTTTTTTTTGTTGTACAGTGGCAGAACAGGGGATCTGCGTTTGTCGTAAATATTTTTGCAGGGATTTTTCGACGGATAGGTAGTAGTGACGATTTGAGGGGGGGTGGTGGTGAAATGATGATAGATTGGTTGGTAGATCCGGATGGACGGATGTCGATCGCGCTTGGGATAAATATTTTTTTTTTTGGTTTTTCTTTTTTTCGTAAATAAATGAAAATTGATTCGCTTCTGCGGATGTATCGACGTTCGACCAGATATTACTCTTTTAATTGGAAAATATCTAGCTTGTTTTTGTATATGGGTGTGTGTGTGGGTGTGTGTATGTATGTACGTGGTTTGGAAGGTACTAAATGCGCAAAAGTATTTTCCGCATAAAAGTTTAACCCTATCGGTACATAGATCTTTATGGGCAAGGTGCGCGCGGTAATGCTTCTGAGAGGTACTTTGTTTGGAAAAAATGCTAATCCTGGTTAACGGAGAAAATGTGAGCTCCAAGGAGTCAGGATATTGTATTTTGATCGGATCTACGAAAGTTTTGTTTAATTAAGTTAATCATCATCATTGACAAAGATTTCATTGAATAAATGTGCTTGGAATATGTTGAATACAAGTTTTACCTGCTATAGCAAAGGCTAACGTCTTTCATTATCTATCATCAATCCGCTAGGAAAACCAGAAAATGACTTAAATTAATAAAAATAATTGATCGTGTTGCTGTGACATTACACTATATGCCTTTCAACCTGTATGTGTTCTAGTTGCGAAAGAGACTAACCACAAATATGTAGTAACAGAATGCTAAGGAATACGTAGTATTAATGCTATTATGTACATCTTGTCAAAATATGGAATTAAAAGAAAAGCTATAAGCAAGTAAGCGAAGTTTACTAATATGAATATAAAAATCAACATTTCCCCATTTATAGAAAGGTAAATTCGTATACCTATATAGACGATTAAGTTGGCTTAGATACAGTTTGTTTCTATTAGTTTTATACATGCCTTATTGATATTTGCTTGTGGACATTCATGATGAGCATCCTGCTTTAATATCCATATTCCCAACGCAAACTCATGACATTTTTCATTAAAAAGCATGCCGCGGAAGAGAGCAAGGCTCAAGCAGCAAAGAAAGTCAACAACAGCGCGACTCAAAACAAACGAATTTTTCAACTCTCCACCTTGCCACTGAAAACATCCTTGGCCTGCAACTTTGCCTCCTCACTCGAGAAGGCAGGAAGAGAGAGGGAGAAAGAAAAAAGAGAGAGAGAGAGAAAGAGAGAGACAAACACCGAAAGAATGACAAAAGTTCGTAGCGAAGAATCTCGCGACGCACGCGAATACCTTGAAACTTTCTCCCTCTTCTATTCGACACAACGCTTCCTCGTGCGATTCTCCTAAGAAATTCGCTTCTTGCGTCGTCACGCGCGTACGGCTTCCTATATATATAAATATAAATTAAATTACAGGCATCTCGTTTCCCCGTTCAGCCTTCTTTTTTTCCTTCTCCATACCAATTATCGATTTTCTCTTCTTTCTCTCTCTCTCTCACTCTTACGCGCGTGCGATGTCAAACGGACAGTTCACTAATTAGGTCTATTACCATGAGCGCAAGAGAGCGCGCACGAGCGCGTGCGCGTGCGATTGGATCGGCATCGAGAAATTGATGGCGGCGAAGAGAAGAAAGGATTCGCGCGTGCAAGAGCAGCAGCTATATGTTTTTTTTTCTCTCTCCAGAGGGCAGGGATTAAATTACTTCTTCTCTGCTTTGCGAGAGCGCGCGATAAATAATGCCGTCTGCCGAGGGATAATTTGCTCTTGGCTCCGAGAGGATGGAAAGGCTGGAAGAGCTTTGTTTTTGAAAGCGCGGAAAGAGAGAGAGAGAGAGTGAGAGAGGGAGATGGAACGAGCTTTGACGTGCGCGAGCGCGCGGTTGCATTGTTTGCTTTTGTGATGGTAATTTATTGGTTTTCGAATATCGCGAGGTATTGTTTAATGAAACTATTGTGTAATGAAGTGTTATTGGACGAGAATGACGGAGACTGGGGTTAGAAAAGTTTGTGTTGACGAACTTTCTATGGTGGATGCGTGGAAGTATAAAATTGGTTGGTGGCCACAGTAAAGCATCAGTATTCAGGATAACACTGGTTTCTTAAGAGTCGTTACTGAATTAAATATATTAACTGAAATTATAATAAGGCTGATTGATATTAACTAAAATTAGTGCAACATTATGAGAATTGCTTGTCACAATTGCTCCAGAATTTATTCTGAGTATCCGGAAGTTACTGGTTCAGTTATTATTTTGCTTCTTTCTTGAAGAAGCTTTGTAATAATGACATTTTGAGTTTTTTTAGAAACATACAATAGAAATATGTTATGAGATTTCAGGAATGTGCACGTCTACATGATGTCTGAGCTAAAAAAGAACCAACTCTGATCATCAACATTTTATTATCTTTCTTTGTGTCTTTAACAGAAAACGAAAAAAAAATTGTTTTATGTAATCCATATTTCTTTTTTTGTATCGATTCTTTATTTGAAAAAAATTTTTTCTATTTTTTTATATGTTGCAGCTAACATTCAAATTATAACCTGATTTTGAAAGATCATTAAACTATTTATATTAAATTTTTTTTATTATTAAACTATCTGATATAAATTATTGATGTGAATATTTTATAAAAATTTTGTTGAGGTTTCTAAAGCTTTAGAAAGCTTTGAAAGCTAAAGCTTTCTAAAGCTTTTTTTAGGTTTTCATTTCCTTTGATATTTTATAACTACAAATATTATATTTTTTATTTGAAAATGTTACTAAAAATATTTTTATTCCAATTATTAAAAAAGAACACGAATAAGTGATAAAAAGTTTTTCACTTTTCAATGTGCCACAATAAGACACCCATATCGTAAAGAATCTCTTGCAGAGAATCTCCTTCATATGCGTCGAAAATCGAAAAACGCTTTCAGAAATATTCTCACGACGAGCACGGGTACATCTTTCGAAAATTGTCCCGTATCGAGTTTAGGATTCATGTCTGCCTTGACGCCTTGTACGTGCATTTCTATCGACGAAACGCGTGAGGAGTTGTTTGCGTGCGATTTTGACACGCGTGGGAGGAAAGAATCGATGAGTTGGTACAGTTCGTGTGTATATATCTATAGATACATACTAGTATACTTGGAGAAGATTAACAATGAATTTTTTTGGATGATGATTGTTCAAATGAGAGTTTGTTTGATGTTAGATTACATAGATTAAAAAAGAATTATTATGCATAAATTTTGACCGAATAATGGAAATAATGTAAAATGTAGAAATGATAGATGTAGAAATCAGTCCATTAAATCTGAATGATAAATCATTGGAAATTTTTTATTCTCATTAGAATTTTAGAGCAGCGACGTTTTCCTCATATTTAATTACCCTATGTAAAATAGTTAACTTTTATGTCAGAGCTAATTACTACTATTTCAAGTTGAATTCACATTTAAAGAGTCAGAAATCCTTAGTAATTTGAATAAATCTGCACATTTTTACTATGAAATATCCGACTAAATCTTTTCACGTTGCAAAAACAAAAATTTAATAATTCACGAATTTTTAATAAAACTTAATGTCAACCTAGTTACATATCTTTTTATAAAATATTAGCTTTCTAAAATTTCCCTTATTTTTATTATATTACAAACTTTAATAATTAATATAACCCTTTAAAATCTCAAACTAACAAACATAGTATTAAATTTACATTATTATTGTTTTACAATATAAAAGTTACTCTAAGGCAAATCATTATTTCCAGCATCCGTTATTTTAATCTAAAATTTAGTCAATTTCTGTTTCTATAGACATAAAATCAAATTCCAATATAGATTTTATCCAAATTAACCACTTTCTATCATCTCAGCATCATATTACATATTTTATCATTTATTAATTTTTCAAAATTTATTTCGGGAATCATCAATTAATTTTATGGGTCTGAAATTTGCAACGTTAGGACGCAACGAAATAATTTCTCACAAATAAATAAAACAGCTAAAAATTTGCGCGATACAGTGAAATCTTTATTTTGATGTTCCGGGTTATGCTATAAAACGCTAAACACATGAGAAAATTCAAAATCTATCATATAAAAATAAAAATAAAAAAAATTTTCTAAAGTGTCGTTGCGCTCCAACCATGCAAACTTCAAACCCATTTAATTTTTCCAATTTATTAAAAACGACTTTTACTGTATCGTAACATCGTATAAACAAAGCTACCACATCCACATCACATACCAGCGCAGAGATTCATCCACAGCAGGCGCTCATTTTTCAGGAGACTAACAAACTGTCGCGCGAGCTGCGCGATTCTTTAGAAATTCGCCGCTCGCCCGGCACTTTTAATGCGCCGCTGAATTTTTCAGCGCGCACGCGCGCGTATACAAGCCGGCGCAGAGACGCGGAGGGATCAGCAGAGCGTCAACAAAGCACGTGCTGTCTTGCATCGTGTCGTGCCTTTTGCTTTTGCTAGTGGATGGATGTGAAGGTTTACAAACGGCGCAAAATATCGCGCAGTTGCAGGTATGATTTTTGGAAATAGGTGCGGATGAAGGTGTAAATGTGAAGAAAAATTTTCATACCAAAATTCTACTAAATATACTAACGGATGCTTTTTACATTTCAACGGATTTCGTAGTACGTGGTGCTTTTAAATACTCTATGTTGGTACGATTTGACGTTAAAAGTACGAGATTCAATATATACGTTATATAAAAATAAAGAATTTTTGTCTTCACGTAAGCTTATAATACACTAGTCGAACCTTTTCTGTAAAAGCTTTTCCTAATAAATTCTAATGTATTTCCCAGCACAGCCAGTATTTTAAAGAAACATAAAAGTCCTAACGTACTCTCACCTTTATACACAAACGTCAACCGTCGCTTCGCAAGCTCGTTTCAATGGCTCGCTATTTAATTTTTTAACACCCACCAGCTGATCTAAAATCGATAATTAGCCTCTCTCTCTCACTCTTCCTTCTCATTCACAGAAATTACGTTTCATACGGCTACTACGCAACCTACGCCGCAGTAAATACGACCCTAGCAGAGATAGAGAGGGAGGGAGAGAGAGAGCATTGATCTTCACCGGACGATAAAGTCCGCGACCGTCGTCTTCGTCGTTGCGGCTGCCCATTACACTCGGCATTTTGTGTATATATATATATACATACTCTGCGGCGTAGCGTGTGTTTGCCCCGGAATGAACCGAGGAGAGAGAGAGAGAGAGAGTGGCCGCTGACCCCGAGATGTATGTACATCCTAGCCGAATGCAGCGAGCGCGCGCGCGGCTTTGTCGCAGTGGCGGTGGCGGTGGAGTCGCGACCGAGTTCGAGGAAAGAGAGAGAGACAGAGAGTTTTTAGTAGAGAAGAGTATGACGGAGTGAATTTTGCAAGAGGTTTGGGAGTAACGGGATGGAGGGTTACGGGTAAAGCTGGAAAGAGAATTTGGAAGATTGTTGGTTGGAGCTTTGAAAAACGTCGGGATGACGAGGGGAAATTGAATATTTTAATTGATGTATGCGAGGAGAATGAGGTTTTTGGCCAAAGAATGATAAATATTTAAACGATTGAACAATTGTCTGTACAGTTGTAATGGATAATTGCTAGGTTTCTTGGTAATTATCGTTAGTTCACTTGTTCGTTCTTAATACCGTCTCTAATTCAATTTTTAATAAGAATCAGTTTTTAGGCACGACCGCTTCTCGGGAGAGCCTTATAGTTTCGTCAGGACAAAAATTGTAACACTTCAAATTCCGAAAATGTACAACATAAAAATTATTTCCCACCCAAAACGAGCTCATTTAAAGCATTTTTCAAGATGTATGTATGTCTGTACGTATGTATGTAATCAAGTAACCCGATTATCTTACCGAAAAATTGACGGATCTCGCTGATTTTCTAATCATATGTTAGTCTAATTACAAGTAACATGTGGTCCTATATTGAGCGAGATCGGTGAGAAATTAAAAAAACGCCAGAGCTTTTAAAAATGTGAAAAAAATGACTTCAATATAATGGGTACAAAATGAATTTAAAATTCTAAAACCACAGACGCATCCGCTAGAACTAATAAAAATACATCTTTTTTATATTAAACATTTTTTTCTACGAACAATATTTAGTAATGAAATAACCGATAAACCGCTTAAAAGATCAAAAATAGTCGTTTTTTCGCTATTACTTTACAGGATTTGTCTTTATACAAAAACATTAAATGTAAGAGTTATAGATAATATTAAAATAAAACTTTTTCCTCTTGAACATTTTTTTCTACAATCAATTCCTGACGAGTTAAATAAAAAAAAACGAGTTTTAACGCCTAAATATACATAAAATGGACAATTTTCGGCTATAATTGAACAGGATTTGATTTCACGCGAAAATGTTACATACAAAAGTTGAAGATAATATTAAAACAAAACTTTTTCCTATTTAACATTTTCATACCTATAAAATGAATTCCTGATGAATTAGATCTATAAAAGTAATTTTTTAATGTCTCAATACACCCTATACATTCAATTTTCGTTTATTATTTAACAGAATTCAATTTGACACAGAAATTTCAGATACGACTTATATAACTAGATCTGTATTTTATTATTATTATAAATTCAGTTTTTATAAGTATTTGAAGTTTTGCAATTTTCACTCCAATGAAAATACAAGATTCTCCTGAGCAGTACGGTCCTGCCTATAATGTAAACACGAAGTTTTTACATAGACAGCCGGGGGGTTGACGCGCGATAGCGCGCTGCAAAGTAAAAAGGAGCTGAATATTTAACTGAAATGACAAGTAGAAAGAAGAATATGTTAAACGTAGTTAATTTCCAAGGAAAAAGTTGAATAAAACCAGCTGAACGTATCATCACGCTGACGGTATGTCTTTCCATGACCCATTTTACGCAGTGAATATCAGTGAAGCATTATGACTGATTAAGCTTCCAAATTATTTCAATATTATATACGATCGTTCCTGAAATTCAGAGAAATATTTAAAATATATATACCGAAGGAGTTAGATACGTTTGATGATGGAACAGAGTTATATACATATATAGTATATTGGCAACATGTTTAATTTTCATTTCGCCCGAAAAGTCGATTTCGGTATTACTGCGTTTTGTTATTGAGTTAAAGGAGAGAGAGAGAGAGAAAAAAAGTAACGAGCGAGTAGTGCACTGCACGCGAATATAATCTCTGCAGCGCATGCAGCGTCATGCTTTTCAAAGATTTTTCCACGCGGAAAATTTATAGAAAAAACCTTCGCTAGCGGATAAACTTAAATCGAAAACGATATTCCAACAAAAAGGTAAACAAGATTGGCAAACGAAATGCGCATATGTATAGGTATATGTATATAGATTTGGCGCGTGCACTTCCAATGGTATAGCCACACGGTAATTTCCAATATTTCAAGAAAAATAAAAGCAAACATCCGCCTTTTTTCTACCCAACCAGATATAGACTTGATAGTCTTTTTTTCATGTTTTCATTTCAATAATTTGCTTTATATGTTCGACACTTGTTAATATTTCGAAACTGAGAAATACATTATTATTTTTCGCATTTCTTCTTTTTTCGCATTAAATCGCAACGAAATCATTGCAATTATTTTCTTTTTGACCAGATATGCTCGCGCGTTTGCAATTAGCCCAGCTTATTGAAAAAAAGAACGCCATTTTCACGAGCTCTCGCTTTTTTGAACCCGCTGCACCCTTATTTAATTGGGACTTTTTTAATTTTATGCCGTGAAAATGATCGAAAACACGCGTATGTGGGCCATATACATTCGTTAGGTTCACCACCAATCAGTCATTAACCGCGCCTCTCAAACAGATGTATTTGACGATATAAAAACTTTTCCAAATGGATTATCGCATTTTTTGTTTTCACCGACGCGTGGTAAGCCGCGGCAGTTGAAAAACAAAAGAATATCACGATCGGAATAACGATCACGTACGTTCGTATGTACGCGCGCGTGTTATACTCCTTTATTTGTTCGAAATATATGTATTCGAGTATCAATATTACGATGATTTATTCGTTGCGTACCGCTGAATATAAACATTTCTGTTTCATCGCGAATTAACCCGTTTGCCGAGCAGCAATAGCAATCGATCGATCGTTATTTAAACGCTGTCGAAAGAAGAGGAAGGGTAAAAAGTAAAGTGAGTATAGTATAACTTTGTTAATTCGAAGCTTATGAACACGTGGAAACGTAAGATCGAATGTTTCGAAACTAATTTCCGAACGAAGCCTATCCTTCTTCTTTAGCAATGGTTATATATAAGTAGACTAGCCAATACATTGGATACAAAGAAAATTTTTCACCTTACCGTTCGTTTGTTACTTTTGCGATTCACCTACTCCAGCCAGACGAGGTCTATTCTATATTTCAGAATGGTAGCCGGATGAGAGAGAGAGAGAGTGAGAGGCTGCGGGTAAAGGGGAAAGGTGACTCGTCGAAACTTCGAAATATAACTTTTTCGCGAAAAATGTGAAAATGGAGAATGAAAAAGGTTTTCGATTACCTGAAAATGGTTTGGTGGCTGGCAAAATGAAGTTAAAAGATTAGTGTGAAACGTTATCAGCCGTCGAATGATATTTGTAGAGGGAAGGTTGTATTGGTGTATGCGCACATAGATACATTTGATGAAATACTATTTGTTTATTGATGGTTAAACTGTATTTAATTTAAACACGGCCAATAGTTATAATAGCAAATGACGAGTAAAATAAATAGAAAAACCAGAATTAAAGGATTGGAAAAAAATGGGAAACATTTTATATTTTTATAAAGGATGTAAATGAAGTTTTCAATGGTCGCACGAAAGTATTGTGTTCCAATAAATTAACGTTTAATATGAAATATTAAATTAAATTTAATTTAATTTTAATTTAATTTAATTTAATTTAAGATAATTTACTTTTTTATTCATGCGCAAAATGTAACGTGATTTGATTTTTTGAAAATTTTATTAATAGAGAAAAGTTTAAAATATACTGTTTAAAAATTTTTCATTATAATAATTAGTATACTAATCGTTTCAGTAGAAATATACCAATATAGTGAACTACGCACTTCAAAAATAACTTTTTGATCCTCCAAAACTGTCAAAGCTTCCAAATTAAATTAAATTTCTACCCAACCATTTCATAAAATCAATTCTCAACTGTCCATCATCCATTGTCTTTTTATTCAATGAATCATCTTAATTTTCCAAATCTCACGGCCTCTTACCTTTCCAAACACCACTGCCTAACAATCCTATAAATTCCATCAACCTCCATCTCACCTCGAAAATTATTAATCACCAGCCAATCGACAAAACAACTCTCTTTCATTCCCCTTCCTCTTCTCTCTCTCTCTCTCTACTCTCTCGCACTTTCTCCCACCCGCGAATTTCCTTGAAAAATAACACCCTCCTACCCTCCTCCCATCCAACTCTGGCTCTCGGAGTTAAGGGAGGAGAGGGGGGGGGGGGGGGGGGGGCAGAGAAAACGCGCTCGCGCGAGACTCCCGCTTCCTGCACCCGATATCTGCCCGAGCGGCTATACGTCTCTGTCTTATAGCCGAGCTAGAGGGAGAGAGAGAGAGAGAGAGAAAGAGAGAGAGAGAGAGTAGACTAGTCTAGCGGGTCGTTGAACCGTGCGCGTGTATATGTGTGTGTGTGAGTGAGTGAGTGAGCGAGAGAGAGAGGAGAGAGAGAGAGAGTAGGAGGGTGTATAGACGGCGAATGAAAACATGCCTGAGTAGTCGCCGTCCAGTCTGGCTCGTCGCTCTTTATACATATCGCGGCCGCTGCTGGCACTGTGTCTGTGTGCGTTATATATATATATATATATATATATATATATATATATAAGAGGAGAGTTAAGCCTTTCTTTTCGTCCTTCCGCGAAGAGACGATAGGAGGTGAGGGTATAGGTGTTGGCGAGGAACGACTGGAAGAATTCGGAATTCGATGCTTGACTGGCATTTGGTTTCTATATCTAGGATTCATTGTTAGTTTGTACGAATTTTTAAAGCTCCGAAATATATAAATTTTTTTTATCAGCTGAGAATTAGCAGCGAGATTTTAATATATCTATAATCGATAAATCGTATCGATATATTTTCTTATTATTCATTTCGATAATAAATAATTAATTGACAGCATCAATTTAAGTTTATTTATTTTATATCGATAACAATAATTGTTATATTTCAAATGTATACAATATTACGGTATTATTACACATATACGATGTATCATTCGTTGCCATAGCGTTTAATCATTTATCAAGCATCAAATAAATCACGCTATTGACTATCGCTGTAATGATATGTACAAAATATTATAATTCTATCGATTTGCATTGACCACGTTGAAATGTTGATATAAACATATCTCTCCGCCTCTTCTCACCTCTCTTCACACTTCTAATCCTAATTCGCATGTGTGTTCAACGATTCGTACAGGCTACGAAGGGGGCGTTATTCAAATTTCAAATCTCAATTACCCGCGTTTTACGTATATATGGCTGCGGTATCAATTATTCCTCTCGCCTTTCGCATTTATCGAGATTATAACAGACCGACCGACACACACACACACACATACACACAAACTCTTGAACTGTACGCGCCCCCCTGTGTGCTACACGTTTTTTTTTTCCTATACGCGCCACATTCCGCGAGATCCGATCTAAAGCGGCCATTACTCAATGTACCCTTCTTTCTATATATACGTTGGAAATAATTCAACGATTCGCACGCGCGCACGCTCTCTCGCGTTACATCTGCCGAATTCGATCAACGTATGTAATATATTCTCCGCGTTTTCCCTTTATTTCCCTCTCTTTCGTTCGAAGGCGAATCGATTTGGCGCGCGGGCGCGCGCGAGCGTTATATAGTGTAGCCAACCGACGGCGATATTACATCAACGAAATAATACATTATGGATGTTGCACTTGTAAGGAGTCGATTAGTTATGTATAAAGCGGATATTTCAGGGAATTCGAATGTGTGCGTCGCGTCGGCGTCGAATTAGCTTATATATATATATATGTATATATATTGACCTGAATTCTAAAAGCACGCGTGTATGTATGTATATATCGTATAGAAAGGGGGATAAAGTATGTAAGTATACAAAGGGAATTACGATATCGTGTGTTTATTTTGTTCGAGTTCGGATTAATTATTCAACTATATTAGTGTACTCATATACACATTATGTACACGTGCATGCTTATACGGAGAGAAGGAAGTATGATAAACTCGCAGCGCGCTGTGGGGATTTTTATTATCGGAATGTTGCCTCGCGCTTCATGAAAAAAATTTATATATATATAGTGAGAATATAACTCGAACACCAATGTGGACTGACACGTCTGTGTAAACAGAAGCGGAGGTAGAAGAGAAGGCGAGTCGCGTGATTTAATGGACAAATTGCATGTGGAAGTGCGAATAAAATTTGAATGCGTAATTCGCGCCGTGCCCTTTTTTTTATTGCATGATTACATGAATTAGGATAGGGGAATAGAAAGGGAAGAGAGAGAGAGTGAGTTAATGTAATACAATTATCTAAATGACCGCTCTTATCGGGTCGTTTGACTACTAACAGCCGCGGCGTGGGCGCGTAAGGATTGATTAAATATTGGTGTTTCAAAGGCGCCACGTGAGTACTGGACTATAACGAAATTAATCGCGTTCAAGTATATATACGTATGTGTGTGTGTGTGTGTACGAGTATGCGGTGTCGGCACGAATTCGACGGCGAATTAATA
The DNA here is from genome assembly GCA_035583055.1 of Torymus tubicola. Classification (NCBI taxonomy): domain Eukaryota; kingdom Metazoa; phylum Arthropoda; class Insecta; order Hymenoptera; family Torymidae; genus Torymus; species Torymus tubicola. Next base: position 51,872 of record JAWWEQ010000692.1, read on the forward strand.
TGTACCTTAAACGTCGTATTACTTACGGGGAGAGTAATAACACCTGGCGGAGAGAGAAAGAGAGAGACTGTACTCGGCAATTATTTCCTAATTTGCTGATTTAAAAGCTGTAATCAACGTGGTTTGATGTCATATAGAGGAGAAAGCTATTCTACGAAATTTATAATATACAATGACAGTGATTGTATATATGTAGTTTTATATACCGTTCGGGTTGCCTATATATAGAAAGCGAAGAATTTTTTTTAATTTATTTAACGATTCATTGTAATTTATATAAGGTTTATTTATTAAAATAATTTAAAAATTATCTTTAAAGAGAGCCCTGTGGTGAAAAATGTTTTAAATCTGTTGGAAATCGTATTCATGTATGTATATAAGGGCTCGGAGAATCAATATACAAACGGTTGCAACGTTATATATTATATATAAGTTTGTTAACCGCTGGAATTCCAATGAAAATCACTCCCTCTTTATACGAAACAACATCAAAGGCCACATATATCAACGAATGTAAATACTACGATATAATGTAACCTATCCGTTAAATCGTTACTACTCGAACGTATTTCGTTTCGCTACTATTACTCGAAATACCTATACGTTATTTTAAATATACTAATCGGAATAATAACGTTTCCTAACAAACTTCACCCCACATTTAAAACTCTAATCACTCATTTGAACCTTTAACTTGACGACAAAAAGACTCACCTTAGAAGCAGCACACGCCTCAATGATGCGTATATATATATACGTGTGTATCTCTTAACGCCGGTGGATCTCCGCACACGCGCGCGGCGTCCACGCGGCTGCCGGGGTCGAAGGTGAACCACACAACTTTCCCTCCTTCAAGGAGTCACCTACTCTCGCACTTTTTACTCTGATAAATAACAACAACAACAACAACAACAACAACTGCTGCTGCTGCTGATACTGCTTGGTAAGAGTCGCCAGCGGCTCATACCGGCTTCACCATTGTCACGACTCTCGCTCTTTCTCTTTCTATCTCTCTATTTGCGTATGTATACCGGCAACCTTTGCTGCTATATACTGCTACTGTTACACCCACCACCGCACTCACATATTCTCCGAGCTTTATTATTATATATATAGATCAATTGCACACTTTTAGCTCACGGGAATCCGTAATATACGAATATTTATGTGTATACGTATGATCGCGTGGATATTAGATACTTGTTATAACACAGACACGCGCGAACGAGGGGAGGTGACAATGCGCTGCTGCTGCTGCTGCGCATGCACACGTCGGGGCGTTCGGGGGCAAACTGAACCGGCGGCGTAGCGGTGGCGCGGTCAACCAACCCCTCACAGAACTCGCGGAATTATCGGCGGCTCGACGCGCATGCGCACTGTATATACAAAAGCGGGAGGGAAAATTGCCGGAGGGAGTGAGAGTGAGATAGAGAGAGAGTGAGCGCTCGTTACATTTTGTATTCATCGCGTTTGTACGTCGCGCAAGAGAGGGAGAGAGTCCTGCGAGCGCACCTGAAATCACGCCTACTTTTAATAATTTATCGTGTTTGCGAGCGCGCGATGTGTCTTATGCTAGATGGTGGAAAGGGGAGAGTGAGCGGTAAACGGTATGTAGCAGTAGCGAGCGATTGTCGGCCACGGGAATGCTTAATTGCAGGTGGGAGGAAAGAGGGTCTTTACGTTTTTTTTTCTCTCTTTCCTTTTTTTTTTCTTGTCGTTTGCTTGTAGAGGATTTGTGATGGCTTTCGCTTTTTTATGGAGGATGGGAAAGGTTGCCAGATGGAGACTTCTTTTTAGGGGATCGTTTATAAATTTTTCATTTTTGTATACAGTTTCGGATGGTTCACGTGATTTTTGTTGATTTGTATTGTATTGATTTGTATGTAAAATTTCGGGTCGATTGAAATAATCATATAATGGGTGATGGAAGTTTTGAATTAATAATTGTATCTGGAAAATATCGAAGTCTCTTTTATAATTTATGTGCATGACTAAACATTATATTGAATTTTTTATTAGAGCCATGATAATAAATTCGTTTATTATGATTTATATAATGAGTATGGATTGTGATGTGTACATTATTTATGTTAATTTTCAATTACTTTGAACTTATACCTATTTTTATTATTTATATTTATATTAATAATCGCATTTTTAAATAAACTTTTGTTCGATTTCTGCTAACAAAGTATGCAGTATACATCAACTATTCATTATGCTGACTATAAATTGATAATTATAAGCAACATTGCAAATTTGAAGTACAAAATTATCTCACAGATACTAATAACAATAATTACAATTGAAAATCATAGAAAATAGACGTTAATAAATTTTTTTTAAATTCAACGTGCTGAAGTGACTAGTCACAATGTTAAACAGTAGAGAGATAAATAAAACAAGCTTAAAAATTTTGGAACAGTATTCCGAATATATATTTTTTTTTATTAAATTCTCTCTTGAGATTCTAAATAAACGAACACATTATCAATATTAATACCAAATAAAGTATTCGTATGCAGCGGAGTGAATACAGTTAAAAGTTTCGCAAAGAGGAAGTTGCTTAAACTTTAAACATGCTTCTCGGCAAAAAGCTGTATTTATAAAAATGATGAATTCGGTAGATGATTTAAGTATGAGAATTTCGTGAGATGCTTGAAAGAGGAGAGAGACCCCCCCAGCAAAAGCTCGTCGCGCGTATATAGAAGAGAGCAAGCGAGAACGTGCACGCGCGCGCAAGACGAAGAGAGAGAGAGAGAAAGAATTAAGAAGTTGAAGGGGGTGAGAGGGAGGAGGCGAGAGAGGAAGAGAAGAGGACGGAAAGTTTTGCTGGAAAGTACCGATGCCAAGTCTCGGGGATATCTTTCAGAAAACGGCCACGCGGCGAAAGGTGCTGAGTATGTGATTTCTACCTTCTCTCTTTTGGGACAACTTTCGGTAGAGAGAGAGAGAGAGCGAGAAGGAAGGGAATGTGCAAAAAGGGGAAACTCTCTATTTTTGCCGCGGAAAGGAGAGTAAGTGGCGTCCTACGTAGCGTATAAAATTTTTGCAAAAGCAGGCCTTCAAATCGTCATGTAAAAAGAGACGATGAAAAAAGTTATCAGTTTTTACCCTCCCCCTCCCCCCCCTCCTTCCCAACCTACGGACAGATAACGCGGCTGGCGTATTACCGATAGATGATGGAAGTCGCCGTGGCGGTACCCGTCGTTTGGGAAGTTGAATCTTTCCTCGTATAGCGCCGTGAAATTTCCAGAAGTGATTTCGTCGTTTGATAAGTAGTCAAGGCCGTTGAAATTTTGATAGCTTCAAGTATATTTTGCTTTTGACGTTGTTATTCGCGTTGATATTTGCATGGAAAACCTTACAATTAGAAGATTGTATAAGTTATAAGTTATAATAATAAAGATTGGAAAATTAAACGATAAATTTTTTGATTTTACCGTTTTTTATTCTCTTGCAAGTTTACGATCATATTTCATTTTCTTTTTCATGATTGGCGGAACAATGTTATAAAAACTTTATTCAGTTGCTATAAATTCTTCGAGTGAAATTTTAATCTTGTCAAATTCTGGATGTACTTCATTGAACGAAATTTTTTAGAGGAATCATTCGAAGAAAATTGAATATTCTACACGTCTAAATTTGAAATATTCTTCTTATTTTATAAAGTTTCATTCAAACATTTTCATAAACTATCATAACCGATTTAAATACGTAAAAATCGTGACCTACTATATGTGAGAAAAATTTTAAAAAGTTAATTACCATGAGCAGACACAATTATACTCCAGTTTATTATTTTTATGATGTATCTTATATTTATACGTTTAATTTACTTAAACAACAACTACTGTTCTTATACTACATAAAAAAAAAAAAAATACAAATTTTATAACAAGAACATCCCAATCTAATAACTCTTACGAAAACCACCTTTCCCCGGTCTACGCACAAAATATCTCGTGAACCCATTTTCATCCCTACTTTGTCCTCCTCCCCGTTATCATTTTCACTGACTCACATACGCACTCGTCCGAAGTCGCGTAACAAATAACAAAATCGATTTTCCGCGCTAGAGACACGAGCTTGCGAGGGAACCCCACGCACGTACACAGTAGAAATTCATATACAGAGACCGAAGGGCTTGAAATTCACGCCATATATATATATACCTATACCCCTCTCACTCTATTTATTTTATGGTAGTTGTAAAATTGTTCCCAGCGTTAACATTGCGATTTATCAGCGACCTCCCATTCTAATCAAGCTCCGAATACATATATATGTGCGTGTGTGTGTATACTTGGCGATACAAGTGCGCCATTATCAAGTTACTCCGTATTTGCTCTCTACCTCTGTGTTTATTTTTCCGATGAAGCTTTCCCGATAGATTCCCTCGCGTTGTCTCGTTCTCATGGCTCCCCCCCCCTCCCCCTCCTCCTGCGGATTGGTCGAGTAATCCTTATAAACTTTATGCCTCGTGTGCGACGGGACGAGGAGCTAGAAACAGTGATTGTGTTTCGTTTCGGTATTTTTGCAATGCAATGCGGCCTGGTCATCTGCAGTGAAATGCGCGCGCACAGTTGTTTTGAGAGTTCTATATACGTTGAATGTTTGCCCTCTGCGGATCGGTGGTATATATCAGTGGAATATGGGAAAGCGTTGATTTTTCCGATGGAATGTTCGTATATAGTTGTATCCGAGTTTTAGGTTTTGAAATTTTTACGGGGATTTATGAGAATTTATCGGTCTACGCGTGCATGGGTATGGTGACGGATTCGTATATGTGTGTATCGGTATTTTGGAGATTACCGAGGTTAAATGTCACGTATCGTTTTGGTTTTTTATTTCGATAATCTATTGTTTGATGTTTATTATTGATCGGATTTGCTTTAATAACTTTTGCATATTTTTTGTTTTAAATTGTTCGATCATGCGTTTTCTGCAGCGGACAAATCATGAAATTTATGAATCTATAGTTTTATATGAAAAATATTTTGCAAACTATTTTTTCTTCTTTAGTTTAATACATAACGATAGATATATTGTATGAAATAAAATAAAATTGTTATTGTTTTAATATCAATTACCTATCATAATTAAAAAAGCTTAAAAATGGAAACCAGTTATTAGTCATGAATTTGTATTAAGTATATGTACCGTCATGGTAAAGAAGCAAGTGCATAAATGAAAAGTGAGATATGTAGAAAAAACATTTATTAGTAAAACGCTTAAAAAGCACGAATTCTCATATATCACATTTTTTCATTATTATTCTTCTGTATATATATCGTTATAAAATTATAAAACCATACATTTAAATCGCATTTACATTTTATTTTATTCATTAACATTTATTGTTATTCATTTTGTATTTTAAGCTTGAAAATAAATTGATTTATAGATAGGTATAAAATGTAATTTGAGTGTTCCTGAAGTAATTCAAGTTGTACAGGTTCTACAGATAACCAGTAACAGAGGATAAATATATATATATAGGTGTGATCAATATACAATTCGTGTATTCTCAGCGCAGTTTGCGAAAGCAAAAATTCCAAAACGAATAAACGCAGAAAGGTATAAAATTTATCAAGGAGCGCGGGAGCGCTCCGAAGGCAAGTATTACCATATTACATTTGATGTAATTGATGTCTGATGTAATTAGCATCTATTGATCTATATGTATTTATAATCAATATATACCAAACCGTTAACCAAAATTTCTTTTCCTATAAAAATTTCATCTACCAACCTCCCCGTCGAGAAATTCCGATCGGAAGATTCTCTCGAAAAAAAACCAAAACAGCAATTTCTACCCTTTGACGTGCAATTATAATCCACCCTAGAGAACGTGAATTCCGGCAGTTAGCCCGCACAATGCGCGCGCAATCGAATTGCAATACAACACAGTACGCGAACGCGCCCAGCTGCCGCGTCCAACTTCCCGCCAATTAAGAAGCTCCTAACTAGAAAATATCTCGAGTTCGCTTGCGTGCCGCCAACGCCGTCGCTCGTCTCGATTTCAATATAAACCCGCGCTACTATACAACCGCAGAATGTAATCCGCTAGCTCTCCTACTCTCCCCCTCGTCCCTCTCTTCACTTCATCCTACCGGGTTGGGTCTTCGGAACCCGAGTTTCGAGGCAAACGCGAGAGGCGCGCGGGAGGGGGGGGGGCAAATAAGTTTGCGTATCGTGATATTACAGCTGGCCACGTTCCCTCGGTTACCTATTCCAAGCTGTGCGTGAGAGAAAGAGAGGATGCAGGTTTTTTCGGCTCTTTCTCTCTGGCCTTTTTAAGGTTTAGTCAGTTTTCTTTCTTTTTTTATTTTGCTGCGTGTTTCGTTTTTTTTTTTAATTTTGGGAAAGAAGAAAGTGAGAGCAGACCAGTCTCGCGTACTGCTCAATGCAATTATATCGTTGTAAGGTGAAACGATGGATAGAACGAGGGGGGAGATTTAAATTAAAAAATGTTTTTTGCGCCTTTTGCAGTGGCTTGTACTCGTTAAAGGATTATAATGAGGACTCCTGCGGGTATTGAAATTTTTAATTGCACGAATTAATTCGTATTGTCCTAAGTGTGTATATATAATTGTTTTTAGGAAATCATCAGAAATCATTCACAAAATTATGTTGGATCAATGAGGTTACATGTTTTTATATGATTAGCTTAACATCTTATTACGATAACAAATTATTTCTTTCAAGTTACAGTTACTGAACTCTTTTTATAAACACACAGAAATAATAATAAGAAATTAATATAGTCATAAATAGTGAATTCAGCTAGTTATGTAAAAGACCGTCATGGCGATAAATTTTAGTGACCTCTGCGTGCACACGTGAAAAAGAGAACTGCACACAACGGGTGGTATAGTGCTAAAAAGAACAAAAAAATAAAAAGAGTAAAGAAAGAAGACATGTGAAGTGCAGCGAGTGAAAAAACCTTGAAGTAGGTATGCATTGAAGTGGTCGCGAAAAGGCAGCTTCAGGAAAGACTGAGACGAAAGGAAGGGCAAGTCAACGCTCGGAGATGAAGGGAAAAGTTGCAGAGACAAAAGATAGGCTGTAAGTGGAAGGGGAAAGAGGAGGGGACAAAGTTAATGGAGTCTTGATACCAGTGTTTGCCGTGAAATACTCTGTTACAAAATATGTTTCGACAAAATTTCGGAATGTATGTGTTTATTGTAATTATTTCAGAACAAACTTGATGTATTGAGATGAATTTTGACAAAAATATGATAGTCATAGAAATACAATAAAATTTACAAGTGTATAATAAACTTTTAATCTTCTCGACGTATGAGAGCTACGTGTACCAACTTTTAAGGATGAACCCATGTCAGTAATAAGGCTGTAAATACGATTGGTTTATATCGTCGGTTCGTACGAAGACTGGCGCAACTCAAAAAAGGCCTATTTTAATTTACCATTTTAACCTCAAGTTAATCGAGTTCTGAACAAATTTATTTTACTCTGATGCTTTGAAATGACAAATAAAAATAGTTTTTTTTTTTAGTTGTGCTGGTTTTCGTCGGAACTCGTGATATGTGCTATACCGAAAATTGTAAGTAAGGAAACATAAGCGATTACTTTTACATAACAAATGAATATTCCTTACTAATTCATTATAATTTTTTAAATATTTCAATAATTTTCGGAGCAAAAATTTATATTATATTAATACATGTACAAATAGCTCAAAACTTTAATTTAAAAAAATTATTTTATTTTACATGAATAGCCTTGCAATTGCAAGATAGATATCATCATGCTCGCAATATGTGAGTTCAAGTAAACCCACCTACATGATTCTACAGAGTCGTACCACTTACAGAAAGCCTAAACAACTGAAATATTCAAATCAATCTGTTTATGTATCGTGCCTAACAAAGATACTTATATTATCCGTCCGATTTCCGCAATAATAGTGCATTGAATATCTTTGTTTTTTACGGTTTCACAACAATTTAAAAAAAAATAGAATTGTCTACTGTAGATTAAAAACCTTCAGTGCTAGTACTCCAAAGCTGTAAGATATTCAAGTAAAACGTAAAAAGTGCAAATACGAAAATATAAACAACTATAAGAGTCTTCGAAAAATTTCCATTCCAAACGATCCATATCCCAGTTACAATAAAAATTTCACGACGTATAACCTCTTGCTCATAACTCACCCAAATTTCCATATAAAAAATGTATTCGAACAGCCCCGTTCAATCACCCATTTTACCATTCGACAAGCGACCAACCAGGCCACCAGCCCATCATACCTCTACACCTACTACGATGCGCAATTTACGAGCCAGCACTACTATACCAGCCACGACAGCAGCAGTAGCAGCAACCTCGATCCTCTACCGATAAGACAACGCACTCTCTTTTCCTCCCTCACTCTCTTACACACCAAAGAGTGAGAAAAGACGCGGCTGCGGTTGCCTCAGCGCGCACGGCCGGATGGCGCGATAAAAGGTTGCGCGCCTTGGAGTGCGCTTGAAACTGGTCGAGAGCACCCGAGTGCTGCTATATATATACATGCGGAGGAGAGTATGTGGGACCGTTGCCAGTTTGGGGAAGCTGTGTGTGTGTGTGTGTGTGTGGAAATTGATTTTTGCCGGCGGTTGTTGCGCGACGAGTCGTGTAAGTGAGGAATGAGGAATGCGAAGGGGTGTAGTGAGGAAGAGGAGGAGGAGGAGAAGGGCAGAGGGGTTGTTGGAGTTTTCGGGCTGGGGATTTTGGTGGGTGAAATAGGGGGTTGTAAAGGTCGGTTGGGAGTTGCTTTAAGATGTGAAATAAAAGGGTGCGTAGCAATTTAGCTGTTGAAAAAAAAAAAAAAATAAAGAGTTGGCTGAACGAATGGTTTGAATTTACATTTTTAATATGTATAAATAATATTATTATGATAGTACACTAATGTATTAAGATATATTTGCTTTTGCTCCCTTATAATGTCTGATATTTTTTGTAATAATTTGATGATTTGACTACCATCGTTACTGTTACATCGATAAAACGATAAGGTCCAAATAGAAGTTGTACATATAGGGGATACTCAAACATTAATACAACTAATTGTAAGATTTATTGCCGCTGTTTTCCCGTATAATGTAATAATAGCTCATTGATAGACTTCAGATAATTGACAGACAGACAATTTATCTGATAAGTGCCTCAATTGAATATTTAATAACACCAATGATATCCAATAATTAACGATAAATTTACTAGTTGTTCGATGTCTTTATGTTACTGTTTAACATTCAAATCGATACTTTTACAAAACTATAGCAAACAGATATATATACTAATGTTAATGTTATAAATAATCCAAGAATTATACACATATTTACTTGTCTACATCATAAATACCATTTATACTACTTAAACGTGTCCAGCATTAATTTATTATCGCTCAACATTATTAACGCATATAATTAACCATTACAAACTCCATTATTTACAGTCTAAATTTCCCGACTAGACTAACCCTTTAAAAATCTCCGAGACAACGCTCCACCCCCCCTCCCTCCTCTTTGCCCGCCGTGTGCACTCCCCGGTCGCTGCAGCTCGAGCCAACTAAACTCTCTCTTCCCTCTACCGTCGACGTCGTCGTCGCCGCCGCCACCGCCGCAGAAAAACTATTTCTTTTGTTTGACGTGCTTTTCACAGCGCCTGCAAAAACGACCGCCACGGCGGTACTGAGCCTCTCTCTCTTTCGCTCTCTCTCCTTATATATATATATATATACCTATATACATGCACATACAGTGCAGAGCAGGAAAAAGCGCCTCGACCGCGTCGTCTGCCCCCGGCGGTGCGCGCATTAATTCGGAACGCCAATCAGCTTCTAGCCTTGTAGGCTCTGGGAATTCGTGGTGTCTGTACACACCAGAGAGAGAAAAAGAGGCAGAGAGAGATATATATATATATATATATATATAGGAAGCTGCTCCGTGAGGAATTGTTAAATGAGGACGAGTCTCTTTATCTCTCTCTGTGTTTCCGGAAATCTCGGGCTTCTTAATTGCGGTTGCTCTGCGCGAGAGCAGCGCGCGCGACCTCCCATGTTTTATTTCATTTTCCGCCCTCTTTACTTTTTCGTCGTGTGGTTCTGTTTCGGGACTCGTCGTTGCTGGATGTGGGTTAAGAGGAGAGAAAGAGAGAGGAGGGCAAGCAGTCGTAAACGTTTTTGTAAAGAGTAGAGGGGGGGGGGGGCGAAGAGATGTCGAGGGAAGGGAATTTAATCGAGGAATCGGAGGAGGTTAATGTTGCGGAAGGGGGTCAGATGATTTTTTTTTTGCTTAGAAGGGTTGTAAGTGTTTTCAAATAATTCGGGTTTAACGACGGATCGGGGAATCGCGATGATAGTGATAATGAGATTGTAAATAAGGAAGGATGGTGTTTTTAGGGATGATTGTTTACTGATGAATGAATCTGAATGAGATTTGTACATACTTTGAATTTAACACTTTGATACTTGATTATATATTAATTTTATTCGATACGCTTTGTAAAATAAAATATTCGAATTCGCAGAAAACGTACTCTTACAAATTTCATCATAAATTTTACGTCAAAGCTTGGCTCGAGTGATGGAAATTCAATATCGAAACATTATTATTCGTAGCTGTAAAAAGGAAAATGAAGAAGCGTTTAAAGAAAACTCGCCAATGCTTATTCGATTAGACCTAACGAACGTTGGGAAATCAGATTTGCCCTGAAATCTACGAAGAGAACTTAAGTACTTTACGGTAAGTCGACGAACCTGGTTAAAGACAAACGAGGTAGGGAAAAAGACAAGTGCACCACTATAAAGTGAAAATGTACTACAGTTTCTCACATTTTTTTAAAATTGTCTTCCGCTCGAATAAATATACCAAGTGTAAAATTTGTGTTAAAATCGTGACGTTTTTATCGCTGAAATATGCGTTATTAAATTCTTCAGAGGAAATAAACTTGTTACTTCGAAAGTGGTTTTATATTTTATATTTTATTGATTCCGATAATATTGATTAATAATTGTGCTTTCAGTTCTTAAAATTTAATTTACAATTTATCGTTTTACTTATTCTAGATTTTATATTTAATTGAATAAGGTAACGCCGGGGAAGATGCCACACTTAAGGAAAAAAGTGAAATAAAAATTTCAAAAATTAATGAATTAACATTTTTATAACTAAAATGTACAAAGAATATAATAAACTAATAAATACATAATAATTTGTCGAAAAAAATTCCATTAATTATTAATTAATAATAATGACATGAAAGTGGTATCTTCCCCAACAGTGCGGGGAAGATGCCACATACTTATAAACAAGATTTAACTTATATTAAACCTGAAAATATAATAACAATACATTATTTTGTTACTTTAAATAAAGTTTATATCTTAAGTTCAGTTTATCTTAAGTTCTAGTTAATGACTTGAAATGAAACAAAATGCAAAATACTTCTCTTTGAATGACGAAACTAGCAAATGTAGTTTGGTCCACGGGAGTGGCAACCCTTAATTTTTATTTCAGTAAAACCTTATTTCTTGAACAATTTTTCTATATAATATTTGCAATAAAATTAATTTATTATTATAAAAATCATTTTTGCGCTCAAAATAAAAAATTAAAGTTGATTTGTATCAGGGTTTTTGCAAATAAAAACGTTATCGGGGGAAAACAACCCCTTAGGCGCACAATACTTTCGTACCGTTAATTAAAATAAATATTTTAGGTTATATAGTACATAATTTATTTTTATTTGGGCTAATTTTTTCTGTGCGTCCAATTTCCTATTAAGGGGTGAAACGTACCCCTAAAATTCACCTCGAAAAACGGTTTTTTCTAAATATCCCAGGCTCAGTTTAAAATTTGAAATGAAACTAAATGGAAAATAGTTCTGTTTGAAATGAAAAATTGCCTATGGTTGCTTGATCCCGTGGGTTAGCAACCCTTATATTTTATTTCGGAAAATTTTTTAGCATGTTATATTATATTTCATTTCTGCTTCTTCTAAATACTTATTTTTAAGTAAATATTTTACCCACTTCTATTTATATAATTGAATAAGCGATTATTTGTAAGCCCATCTTGGAAACATGGATAAAAATAGCGAATTTCGCGGAAAAAAACATCTGTACAAATACGCAAGTGAGCCTGGAGTTCGCCAGAAAAACAGGTAAGTTAGTCAGTATATTTTTGTCAATTCTACTGCGAGTTACACATTATTGAGAACCCGCGATTTGTTAAGAAAGTAAGTTTATCTTACAATAAAATTTATTATATTATAAAAATTAAATAATTGGAATAATGAAGGTGAATCCTATCAACGTAATAAATTTATTATTGGCAACATTCCCGAGGCTTCAGATACCAGAAAGCCCTGTTAATAAGGTTGAAATGGATCTAGCTGAAAAATTTGAAAAAATTTTATACGGCAATATGAATGATGTTAATGCGATTCAAGTAAAAGAAGAAGAAACATTAGATTTTCAAGAGCAATTTAAAAATTATGAAGTACAAGCAATTGAAAATGATACAGTTTTCAAAGAAGAAAAGGATTATGATGTTTGTTCATACGATGATGAAGAGTTCAGCTTCGATTACAAAAAAGCAGTTGAATATTGAAGATCAAGTAAAACTAATAAAAATCGTAGTATAGAAAGTGTTAAACATCGATTTAAATTAGTTAATTCAGAACGACAACTGCGTCGATGGGCGAGCCAAATCAACAAAGGTGGAACTTACAAAGATGATATACGTAGGTGGGCCTTAGAAGCTAAAAAAAATTAGTATTTGATGATATTAGATTTAGAGCATCGAACTACTGGCTGCAAAAATTTAAGAAAGCTCACAGAATTGTTAGTAGAAAAATTAACAAATTTATAACAAAGCAAACTGTTGAAGACAAGGAAACTATAAATCAAGAAGCTAGTAAATTTTTAACAGATATCAAAACACTCATTTCAGAATTTGGAACTGAAAATACCTACAACACTGATCAAAGTAGATTTCAATTAGAATTCCATTCTGGACGTACATTAGCAGAAGAAGGAACAAAGACTGTCGAGTGTATTGTGCAATCTCTTTCATCGACAACACATAGTTATACAATAGTACCTACAATTAATGCTGCTGGAAAATTGCTCTCTCCATTATTTATAGTCTTAAAAGAGATTAAAGATGAATTCGGACCAATAATTCAACAACATTTATTTCGGCCAGATAACGTATATTTGATGGCTTCTAAATCTGACAAAGTGACATCAGGTGAGTGAAGTTAAATAAAGTGTACTTGTATTCGTAAAATGATAGCTTGTATCTATTTTAAACATTTTACTTGTAAACTTGTAATTTCAATAGACTCATATTAAAAAGATTTACAATTACTAGTAAATTATTTTTAAAATAAATTATTTTTAAAATAAATTTTAAAATAAGGTATTTTAACTTAAACTCCGAAAGTTATGAAAAAGTTTTTGTAAATTATTAATAAATTATGTTATTATTTATCTTTGTCAATTTGATTTCATGCAATAAATCGTTATCAAAATTAGTGATGTAACACGCATAGCAAATTAGCCCAAATAAAAATAAATTATGCACTATATAACATAAAATATTTATTTTATCGGTACAAAAGTATTTTACGCCTAAGGGGTTGTTTATCCCCGATAACGCTTTTATTTGCAAAAACCCTGGTACACACTTTAATTTATTTTGAGCACAAAAATGATTTTTATAATAATAAATTAATTTTATTGCAAATATTATATAGAAAAATTGTTCAAAAAATAAGAATTTACTGAAATAAAAATTAAGGGTTGCCACTACCGTGGGCCAAACTACACTTGCTAGTTTCGTCATTCAAAGAGAAGTATATTACATTTTGTTTCATTTCAACATATTAACTAGAATTAAGATAAACTGAACTTAAGATATAAACTTTAGGGCGGTTTTCACCCGTTTAAAATCGGATCAACATATCAAAAACTCAGGAAAATGGGAGACGGACACCTCGATGGTTTCCTTGTTAGTAATAAATAAAGCTACCATTATTGTCATTTTCATTTTTTACTACTAGTCATTTAATTGTCATAACAGAAATGAACCAATACTACAACACAGAACATCCACTATAAGATTAACAATACTATAAGTCCCAACAATACTATAGGCATGAATAATTTTTAAATTCTTTTTAACAGTTTATTCACACGTATACAAATTACACATGAGCTTACATAATATTACGTATACAGTAACAAAGTGAAACGCATCTCCTAAAATTCTGCAATTATAAACGCAGCATTTTCGTAGAATCCAAGTGCATATCACAAAAAGCCGGAAGAAAATAGAAGGATCAAAAGCAGCGCAACACAATATATGACTACCGTGAATCACTTACAACAGCAACACTCTCTTAAATCGCAATAGAAGTACACGACGATGCACAGAGCTACCTACTTTAAACTCTGTACAAAAATCACACCTAACAAACCTTCGACACAGTATAGCTGCCACAAAAACCCACTCAAAACTCCCCGCACGTGCTGCTTCCCGTATTATTTTACGAGAACCTCTGCACTGATGATCGCACGGGCCTGGAAAATCACTAAGCGGCTTTATACCGTGCTCTTGAGTTTTCCCTTGCCCTTTTTAATTGAACCGTCTTTTCCGTCATTATGCGTCGCTGATACTCGCATATTGAATGGACTCTCAGGTGCAGACGCGCGGTTCTTTGGTCGAGGCTCAGGTGCCGGAAGAGTGATTACGTGCAGTTGCAGGGGGAGGAGGAGTGAAAGGCAGATGTTTGACGAGTGGCAATTTTCCCGTGAATGATCGAGAATTCTGGATGGCGTGGTTCACGATGCTTTTGACGAGAGGCAACGTCTCTGCGATGTTTTCCTGAAAATGCTGCGAGAAGTGCCGAAGTGTGGTTGAAGTTTGAGAAAGAATTTTGTTTGTTAAGGTAGCATGAGCGGTGAGTACCGTATCAAGCTGTGAGCCTCGAGAAGGGCTTTCTGATTTTACTAAATTTTATGATTAAATTTTAATAAGAAACATGTATTTTTATTTTTAAACACATTAATATAGAAACTATGCCTATTAAATATAAACT